>QVAJ01000095.1:1196978-1229142 GCA_003546035.1 Mixornis gularis
AAAAAAAAAGAATGGTTTGATCAAATGCTGTATTTTCCTCCACATTTTTTAGTCTGGCTGCCAAATTTGGGCTGGGGGAGGAGGTGACCCAGCCAGAAGCACAATATGTTCAGTCTGCTGTGGCTTCCAGTGGATCTGCTCCCTTGGGCCTGCCAGATGGAGCTGCACACCCTCCACTAAAGCCCCTCAGCCATATGCCAGGACTCACCCGTGGCTGTGTACGGCTCCAGTTCTGCTCTTAACAACCACCAATGGAAATACTTCAATCCTTTGTCCCAGAGCACCCATTGGGAGRTTCTTCAAACCTGCCACAAAGTCCAGAGCAAGAACTAGTGCCCAGACTTCTCCTCCTCCAGCTTGACGTGTTTTGGATGAAGCTGAAATCTCTCTGTTCCTGTAGGAGTTCACCAGGATTTCATCCCATCACTGATGTGGCCTCACTGATTCCCACTTCTKCAGCCATGCCAGAAGACAGAGTCCTTCCTTCATCACACTCTGCACACTCTGCAGTGATAAACCACCTAGACCAGGCCCTGGTCATTCTCTGGTCATCCCCACTTCGTCCAGGGCCCCRTGGCTTGTGAAACATCCCAAAAATCAGCTGTCCTGAAGAGCTTCCAGCTATCATGAGAARCCTTCTGAACTAAGGAGGTAAAATGTCCTCTGTGCTTCAGCTTGTCTCTCTTGAGAGCAAATCTCCTTCTCTGGGCTACAAAATGTGAGGAATTCCTTCTGTTTTCCGACACAGCTAAGCAGTGAGGATGGTGTTTTCACAAGATGGTTTATAGGAACTGGGGCTGTATTAAATGACATTTTACAGCTATTTTGACTGCATAGCTGTTTACATTTCAGACTTTCAAACCTACAAGAAACAGACTATATTTACCATTTAATCAAAGAATGACTTCTGGATATTTTGATTTAGGAGATCCAGCATGCCCCAGCACCATGTTYGCTGCCCACACTCACTGACCACAGCTTGTGCTCCCCTCTGTTCACAGGAGGACTTGGGCACAAATCCCCCTAAGACAGTGAATATCTTCATCATTTTCTTGTGTCTCAGCTGGAGCACAGAGGAATGGACTGAGAAACAGGAGGAATAAAATACTGCAGTGAACTTTTAAACTAAAATAGCAATAGAGAGTTAGATAATTAAATGGGAAACCAGATCCAAATGTCAAATAAGGAGGGGGACATCAAAGAGAAACAGCAATCTCTGATAAAGATCAAGAGAGAAAACTAAAATTTTTATGGCATATGCTGACAAATGGCTSAAGTAAAATGTAACAAAGTAACTTGGTTTAGCAATATTTCTACAGATTGTCTGAACTACACTGCTGCAGAGATCAAAGGATAGAGCTGGAAACAAAATACCAAAAGAAATGACACACTACCCTTCTACCTCTTCCCCCTCCTGCTGACCCCCCCTCCCTTTTAAATTCATATTTCAAACCCCGGACTCAGAGGCTGGAAATTTGTAGGAGTTTCTGGAAAGGTCACTCCATCAACTGGGCGAGCGGGAACTTCTTATTTGAAATTTCTTTGCAGTATCCTGTTATTTTCTGTCCCCATTAGAAAGGTGTTCCGAAGGCAGGTCCAGGCAGCCTCCAGCTCAGATCTCCTCTCAGCTGAGCACCAGATTTTCCCCGGRATGCTCAGCCCTGCTCTGCCTTTCTGTGTGGGACTCAGTCACAGGACTCCAGCAGATGGGTTTGCTGCAGTTTTTTTCCCAACAATGCTCCATTGTTGTTATTGAAACTTCTCCTCCTGCTTGAGCCCAGTCCTCATTATGTGCAGATTAATCCCCTGGTTCTGATGACTGTGCTTCTCTATCAACACTCACCATTTGTGGGCATCCTCAAAAAAAGAGAATAATTTCTTATTTTTGGTTTGCTTTGTTGACTTGCTTATCACTTCATCATACACTCCAGCTAAATATATTTGTCAATTGAGGCATTTTGAGCATTTTGTAAATAAACCAGCCATCTGTAATTTATTTAAAGTTTATTTGCAGTAATCTCAAATGCAGAGACCCTGCCAATTATTTTTTGTTCCTGTTTTTCAATTACTYAAAATTAAAAATAAAATTTCATGAGGAAAAAAAAGCCCTGGTTTTTCCATTCTACTTGAAAGTCAGCTCTCAAGATAGCTGCTTTTCTGTATTATCAGGAGACTGGGAGATAAAGATTATCTCTGACTACATTCTCCTCCTACATGAGAACAAAGACTCTTTTAATAAATGAAACTCAGATTCTTCCTGCTCAATGAAAAAGGATTGCACTCAAAAATAAGACAGCCAGGTGAAATCTTGGAGTAGATGTTACCTGCAGGACTAAACTAGATTGAATTACCCTTTCTGGCCTAAATCTAGGAAAAGATTTGGTGGATGTGGCAGATGGACCCTYTACCTGCTGCAAACGTGTGATAGTTAACAGGAAATTGCAAGTCCATTGGAGGGCAAGGTTGGACAGGAGGCACAAACGTTGACAGATAAAGTGGTTTAGCCAGCTTCAAATATCTACTTAGTTTAAACACAAAATTACTCTTCAGGCACTTCTTGAAAGCTGGAAGAGAAAAAACACCCTGCTGCACCATCAGAAGTGTGCAAAATGCTGCAGAGCCTCTGTGGAGCTCTCGTTTTCCATGGGATCTCGATGTTTCCCTGGGAGTTCCCAAATACCAATTCCCATCTCCAGCCCCACAAGAGCACGGCAGCTACAAGGCAAAGACAGATCACAGGGCCCTGACAGCAGGAAGAGGATGTTTATTGCCCTCCAAAGCACCTCCCCTTGCACAAAAGATGGATTCTATGTAACCCTGGTCAGCATTTAAAAATTTGGGAGAAAGGGATTGCTCAGGATCAGAAGAGTCAATTGCTACACTTTTGAAAATGGACAYGTGGGAAAGGACAAACAATGAGCTGGACCAGTGGAGATTCATCCTAATATTCACCAATTCAATCTTTACTAGCAGATACCCCCAGAAATGAAGYGCATCCCGACTCCTTTTGATCCTTCAGCTTGCACGTTTGCCATGAAGAAAGTTCAGCAAAATAAACTGTTGATTTTAGGAAGCTATTTGTCCCCTCTGTGTAATATAGGCTGACATTTCCTCCCTGTGAACCATCTTTTGCCATTCATTACACYCATCCACTGAGTCTTTCCTCTGATGTCTATTTATAGATCTGTGTCTTCTATTTTTTTTTTTCATTGCCTCTTAGGACTGTGGAGTCAAAAAACAAATGTGGTGCCAGAAGAGGCAACTGCCATTGGATTCTTCCAGGGCTTCCTAATCTGCTTCTGAAACTTCCTGGAATAAATCTCACCAGAGTGGTATGAGCCTGGGTTTATACAAGATAAATGTGAGAGCAAACTTTGGAAAGTTCCTGCTTAATCACAAAATAGTAGAATTTTGAGGGACTTTTTGAGGTCATGTGGTTCAACCCAAGGCACAAACAGAACCATGATACCCAATGACTTCTGAGGCCAACCCATGTCCTTAGATAGAGACACCACAACCTGTCTGTAAGAGCTATTGCAATACCTTGCCTGCCTCTTGTCCTGTAAAACCCCTCTAGATTTAAGATGATTTAAAACAAAAATTCAAGTATTGCATTTAAAAGCAGACAAATAAAAATTAAAAAAATAAATAAATTCAAAAAGGAAAAAAGAACTTGTCTGTGTAAAAACTCTTCATTCATGGCTGTGCACTGGCAGAGATTTCCAAACTTCAAGAGCAAAGAAGAAATCCATCGCTGCTGATGACAAGCAACAAGAATTCTTTGCTCAACAATAAAGCTTTTCATTTTAATTCCCCGTGACTTCAAGATGCAGAGGATCAAGTGGTTTTGGTTTCACACKTCACTACCACAGTTTATTTGGGAACAGAAGAGGTGACAAATAACACCAYACAGTATTCCAGGACACTTCTAATGACCAGACAAATCCCTGTCTGAGACTCCATGGAAAATGTCTACCTATTTTCTACATTGAGCACGGAGTTTAGTACATGTATTGGTGGGAAATTGTTGCACAGTGGTAGTAATTAATGGTAGTAATTAAGTTTCCAGATTATAAAGTGATAATGAAGTGTTGATTGTTGCAGGTGAAGGAATGAGTACAGCACTGTATCCAATGGGGAGTTTGGTGCCTGAAGCTCTAACAGGCACAAGGCTTCATAAATAGATGATTTTCTACTCTTCACTTACACCTGAAACAACTGGAAGAAAAACAACAAACTTGAAACAGATATTGATCACCAGCATTACATAAATTCAATACAAAATTACATCATTTCAACACAGTTTAAACCAGGATGAGTACATCGCAGACTGGTCATAAATCTTGCCTTCTGATTGAATTAATGACCAATACATGTCCAGCTACAAAATTCTTCATTCAATTCATAATTGATAACATTGCAATTGCCCCTCAGTTTAAACCATATTTTTATCTTAGGCAGAAAAAAAAGATCTTAACACAGCTTTGTTTCCTGTGCTGGCTCTTCTTCGGCTAGAAAGGGATTTGGGATTCCTTTTACTGTCCTTCAGTCCCCAGGATTATATTTGCAAGACTTATATGACATTTCAGAGATGAAAAATACCTGAAAATGAGCAATTCTAAGTAGTTTATGGGGAAAATGAAGAAAGGTGGGAGAGGAAAACAATAAATTGATTTTTGGTGATTTTAGAAGGGCTGAAGCGTTGCCTAGAGCCATGATCCATGATCCATCAGTTCTTGCTCACAGCTCACCTGGGAACTTCCAGGGCGATGGGGTAACCTGAGTGGCACTTGAGTCCTTCCCACAGAACAAGGTACACCAAGCCCAGATGGAACAATGACAACAGCAAACGCCTCCTGAGGCGGGAACTGTGACCCCTGCACAAAGGGTCCTCCCCAGGGATCTCCCTCCCAGCTGGAAGGAGCTGGGAGARGCTCCTCAGTGTGCTTTGGAGCAGAATCTCTGGGGGGCTGCTCTGGGGGCACGGAAGAGGGGATCTGAGGCTGAATGGGATCGGATGCACCAAGGCTCAGAAGTCCCCTCCTGCCTTGGCTGCTACATGACCCTGCTGCTGTTAATGCCACATCGGGATTGGGTTTCTCCTGTCACCTGGATCACTCAGGGATGCACAGAGAAAGGAAGAAGAAAAARATTGTGTGGAAAATGTTCAACTTCCGTTTGACAATGCTTTTCCTGGCTAATTCTCCCCTTTAGCACCCCCATCTCTGCCAAGGCAAGTATCCACTCCCAGCAGAGTGCCATGGGASCCACCTGGGTTTCCTGGGATCCTGTTTCCCAAAGAGGCAGCCTGCCTTTGAGGAGAGCCCTCCTGCCACAGGCCAGGCACACAGGCAGGGGAGGGCGGGGGACTCCCCCACCTTTGATAGAGCTCGGGCCCATTCAATCCCAGATAAAAGGGAGTATTCACTCCCATGCCCCAGGTTGTAAGATGATCACCCACAGGTCTCAGAGCAGAATTTTCCCACAGAGCCAGGCACAGCGCTGGGGAATACCCTGGGAGTTTCCTGCAGTTTGGGATATTTCTGTTAGCAAACTGGATGGATCCACAGACCATGCCAGTACAGACACCAAAAGCTGCATATGAAAACCGGGGGCAACAACTGGTGTAAGTTATTCCAACAAAATAACTCTGTGCAAGAAGCCACAGMACAGCTGTCAGTTATTAATTACAATAAACCCACTGCATCAGGAAATTGGCATATACAGGTACTGGAGTTATAATTYATCTCCAGCAACTGCTCTCAGGACCAGCTTAGAGCACAGGACTCCAGTGAACTTGTTCAACAGTGGCAAAGAAGCCTTTGCAAACACCTACGTGTGCATGTGCAGCATGTCCCTCTAACCCACAATCCAGTGCAAAACAAACATGAAGACATTCAGTTGGAATTATTCAAAACTTCCGAGCCAGGTCTTCAAAAACAGAGGACTGAATTTGAAGGTCTTTTATTTTTCTCTCTGTTACAGGCCTTTATGGTAGACCTTTCTCCACAGCCACAAAGACTTTATTTCCTCTTTTTTATTTCATAAAATCTCATAAATGAGATTATGAGAGTCTCATAAATAAAGCAGAAATCTAAAAATCTGGAATGTGAGCAGTGCAGCAGTGCTGTGACTGTCTTTGGAGACATCAAGGCAGGCTGCAGTGCAGTGAAGAGGGCATGAGRCCAAATCAATGAACACATTCCCCAGGAAAAGAAAAGCCTCAAAAGAAATAATACAAAATTTAAGTCAAGAATCTAACGCAAAAATACAGAAAACAGTTTTCAAGGAGCAAAAAAGCAAGAGATATTAAGAGAAAAACTGCAGAGGAATGTGGCCTAGAGTAGGATTATAGGCTTTTGGCTCTGATTCTTACCATGAGTAAGGATTAGCCTTGATTACACAACGGCTCTGCTACTATTAGTGACTTGCTCACTTGCCAGTTGCAATAAAAGCAATGCAAAATATATTTAGTTAATTTTGACACCAGAAAAGCAGCCACAGGGCAGTTATTTAATCACGATTATGGGAGAAAAGTCCCATTTTTTGTTATCTTCCAGAAGTAGAGGCAGAGTCTGTTTTTACTCAAATCAATGTCATTATGCACACGCTGTCATTCCTTCCAAAATCTCTATCCCACAGAAATAAACCCAACCACCCTCTAACCTCAGTCTCTGAGGCAATGCTTCCAAAGCAYATTTGGTCTTAAAAAAGGCACGGTCCAGTCTGAATCAAATAATCTTTCAGCAGAATTAACCAAAACCATTTGCACTCTCTGCTCACATGGACTGCCTGAAACCTGAGATTTCCAGAGGTCTGGTGTCCTGGTAGGTGGGGAACTCATCTGCAGYAAGAACACCCCCACACAGCAGCAGAGATTTCACCTACAGCAGTCATTTTGTCCAGGGGCTCACCACATTCTTTGTCAGATGATACCACCACTGAGGGTCATAAAAAGACTGAGCTCTATATTGCACATAGTTTGACAAGCAGATAAATGCACAAGCTTCTCCCTCAATAAATTCCATTAAGGCCTGATTTTAGGATTAATAGGATTTGATAACTTCCCACAGATGCTGCAAGTCAATATATAATAGGTTTCAGACTTGCTGTAGAGCATCCCTCCCTTGTATGCCAAAGCAAACAGTCACTGGACCCAAGACAGATCCCACTCAGCCSTTTCCCTTTCAAACTGAGCACTCCATGTGCTGGTTGTTGACTCCTACTGCCGTTCACTGGACCAACGGGGAAAAACTAATAAAGCTCCTTCCCCATCCATCTAGAACTCAATTCAYCTGAGAGATGAGATTTGAATTTCATTATTCAAAGGAGGAGATGGAACATACATCTGTTTATGCAACACATTACACTTCCTTGTGTAAGTACAATAGCTGTCTGATCATAGCTATTCAAAAGGCATTTTAGTGTTCAGCTCACTTCCCTCCTTCTGCTGTCCTCCCACCCCTTTCCAGCTACAGCTCTGATTGTTTTGGGGATCAGCTCTGGGTTCTGCCTGGAGCTCTTCTCTTGGTCTTGTCAAAGCTGATACTCAGCCCGAGGAGGATTCTCGGGCAGTTGGCAAACAAGGGTAAGGAACAGRAACACTTAAGACTTGGATATCTTCAGGTAAGGAACAGGAACACTTAAGACTTGGGCATCTTCAGGTCTACGTAGCCAGGAAGTAGAAAGTTTTGGGAACTCCATTTTCGGGTTAGGCAGCAAATTTTACTTAATATTCATGTTACAGTGTGGCAGCCAGCTGAGGTGTACTTAAGACTATGTAAACTCTCGGAGGGGCAATCCTGATGTCTTSACCCTGAGTGCTTGTCCTGTTCTTCTTCAGATTCAGCTTTAGTGGTCCATGCAGGAATCTAAACTAAACTAAACTTTCCCTTCTCCAATGAGTGTGCTTTCAGCAGCATCGCCTTGCTGATCTGAGTGACTGCAAAATTCCTCCAGCACTGCCAGTGCTGGGACACCCCATGACCACRAGTCTCAGAACCAGGAGAAAGCCCAGACCCTCCTTTTAGCAGCATCTCAAGACTTCAACTTAATTCAGTTGCAAAATACATCCTTAACTACTTTATGATATTGTCTTGATCCGATCAAAGGTAAGTATGAAGACACACACACRAAAGTCTCTCTCTGGAGCATCTGCTCTGCCTATCTCTGTGTGTTATTCCAGCAGGCAGGTCTCTGCTTCCAGGTCTTGGTGGCATTCCATACAAAATCTCTCATTCCCAAAGGAACCAATGCAGAACTTTAAATCAGGAAGACAAAGGTGAAAACGATGTGGCTTTTGCTGTTCACTGAATTGCCCTCACTGCAATGGGCAGGGCAGGAGAGAGGGGAAGCCCAGCTCCATTCCTGACAGGTTTGTGCAAAGAGAGGGATGGTGGGACTTTGGCTRTATCCATTTAAAAGTAGCATATCATGCTAACTTTATCTGCAGTAAYTGCAAAAGTCTGATACAGGCAACACTTTAATCTGCTACTAATCTTTGAACTGATAAATACTTCCCTGTTYCAAATCCAAATTCTCTGAGGCCACTTGAAGGAACAGGATCCTGCTGATTAAAGACGGTGTTAACACCTCCAGTSCCTGGCCTAGATTTTCAGAGAAGGGTTCAGATACTGAACTGAAAGTTCAACTCTTTTAAAAGCTCTTTTCTTCCTCATTACTCATCTGGCCAAGATGGAAATTTGCTATTTGAATTTTCAGAGAAAAAACATTTGGAAGTGGGTTTGAACTACTGTTGTTAACCTTACCTGTTTGTCTTAGCCTAGAATCCAGAACAGTAAGTAATTACTTTACAGAAAAGGATTGTAAGTATGGACCCTTCAAGTCCTCTACTTATTTTTTTTGTACACCACAAAATACTGATTTTCCAACACCAGTACCGAGCCAAAGGGAGCAGGCAGAYTCCTATCTTTTTTTTCTGATACACTGTTACACATTTATTATTAGTTTGTATTGATTTTGTTTTTTGGGTTTTTTTAGTCAGTAAAAAAATTCTTTCTTTGAAGGTACCAAGAYGGATGTCTCCCTGGTCTTAAATAATGGAGGTGGTACATGGCTGAATAACTTTTTCCATTGTTTTATTTATGAATTGGCATATGTAGCTATAACTAGGATGTTTAAAACACATTATGCTACGCTAAATACAGGGAGATATTTTTTCCCGGAGTCTTTTCAGCCGGAAAAGCCTCTTTGGGACATTTGTGCTGAACATYCACGCCCAAAGACTGCGCGTACAGGCACAAGCTGCCCTCCCCGCAYGCCCCGAGGGCTGAGGGCTGAGGTGTGTGCGGTTCCTCAAAGGTTTACAGCAGCACCATCTACCGGAGAGCCCCTCGCTCCGTGCACACCGAGCGTTCTTCCCGGGATTCCGGCCGGGAAGGAGAAGCGCTGGCAAAGCTTTGGAGCAGGGGACACCGAGCACGGCCACACGCGATGCTCAGAGGGGCCCGCAGGAGCCACAGGGACAAAGATCGCTGCACTGGGGCGGCCTCAGCTCCGGTCCTGGGGGCAGTTCACGCTCCACAATATAAAGGAAGATATTAAACTATTAGAGAGTGKCCASAGGAGGGCAATRAGGATGGAGAAGGGTCTTCAGAGGGTCTGTTCGACTGGATCCGTGTGTCCAGGGGAGGGAAGGAGAAAGTGTGGCTGGAGTGGATGATGTGGGAACACCCAGCCCAGCTCCCGGCATCTCGCAAATTGGGTTCTCCAGATCCTGGTGCTGTGCTTTCCCTTGTGGTAAACACATGATCCACTTTTCTCCAAAGCAGTACTTGTAAAGCACTACGAGATCACAGATTGGAAACAAAATTCTGGAGAGATCTTGGAAATGTGTGACAGGCTCGGGTTCTGCTCTGCCCCCCCCTCCAAACACCCTTTTTAAAAAATTCTCAGAACAAACACTGAAATTCTGTGCCTGAAATAATGTCTTATTCTGAAGGAGCAAAGGCAACGCGATGTAAATTCCCAAACATTGATCCTTATAGCTTCACTAAATAAAACAATTACTAACAGCCTCTTATTCCAAAAGATCAGCTGAAGAATTTAGATGAACTAAGGAATGTAGCTGATGCATTAAAAATTCTTATTCTATATACCTATAAAGATGTGCCCATCTCCTAATTTAAGGGCTTTAGCTCTGTTGAAAATGAACTTGCAATCTTCTAGGACAAACTGTCCTTCACTTCATCTAAAGCTCTGCCATTAAATTCAAAGGCAGGAAGGCTGATCTTTAATGACATCCATCTATTTATATCTCAYTTCTTAAATAACTGTAGAAATCTCTTTTCAGTGTGAACAGACTACAGAATATTTGTAAATGCATGCAGGCAATACAATGCACAWTTTTGTTCTGTGCTTTCTAGAAGTGCCATCCTCTCAGGTGGAATTACCAGGATTAATTTAAGGACCATTAAAGGACAAAGCCCTTCTTAAAAATGGAACCAGACCAATTTATCTCTTGGTTGCCAAGAAATGCATTTAGGGAAAAAATCAGCTACTTTGCATTTTGAACATGAGATAATTTAGTAATGTCAACATCCAGCAAAATGGACTTGAGTGTTAAAGTGACTCTGCCAGGGTGTAATTAAGGCTCATGTCTTAAAGGTTATAAAGCAGATATACCTRTACTCCACTGGGGTTGACTCCGCTRCACTGGCTAATTATTTTTTTAGGAATAATGGCAAACCATGTCAGACATCTTGCTGCTGATTTAATAACATCAAGCCTCTAGGAGACAACCTCTACCTCTCAGTTAAATCTAAAATAGCAAACAGGGCATTTAAAGAAGGGACAGAAAAATTCCGGCTGTTCACCTTTCCTCACACAAATACCTCAAAGCACATCACAACCTACAAAACATCAAAGAATCAAATTGAAGGAGTGCACATCCAGACAGGAAAACATAATGAAAATTGCACAGATCTTTTACTAAATTTACCAGGTTTTATTTGAACTACCTTGGAGGCTTTTTGCTTGAGTTTATTATTCATTGTTTAAATTCTTTGGGGAAGTTTTTCCCAATTGCTGTAATCATCTGTGTTAGCTCTTCCATTCCCACTAAACCCTTTCTAATACAGCTTGATCAGACTCAAGGAAAGCAATTCAGGTGCTGCTCTGCACAGAATCAACACAAGGCAGTAAAATAGTTCCTTTTTATGCATTTCTGAAAATAGTCTTATATTTTACTCCTGAAAGTTATGCACTGAAAGGTTATCCATTATCTTCTTACAGGAACTTCTGGATTTTTTTTCTTGAGGGTCTGAAAAGAATTTAGAAACTATCTCTGTTGTATCCATGTGGGGACTTATAATGATTCTCTTAAATATGATTTGATGCAACTTCAACACCTAATTTAATTTCTTTCATGATATCCAAACAGCAACATATACTGGTTTCTTTATTTCATCCACCCCTCTTCAGCATTAACTGTAAAATTAATGTAAATTTCCTCTGTAAATTTTAACATCTTTTTGTTCCTGCTGTATCCTCACTGTTAAAAGACTGAACGAGATGCAATAATAATTCCTGGGATACATTTCTGGAATTGTTTGTCACATTAGAAGTTGACTGTTCTGATGTTTTGAGGGTTTTTTTCAGGCTAAAAATAATTACAAAACTGAAGAAGAATTAGCTGTCTCCTGACAATTTACTTGTTCTACCAGCTTACAATGGACATTTGAAAATCCAAATTTATTATCTGAAGTAGTGAACCATAACAAAAAAATTCTACTAGAACAGAAAGGCATGATTTTCATATTAGCTATAATTTTAAAAAAAGTCTCACAGCACAGTAAAGATTAGATCTGGTTGGAAACAGGAATTTTCCCCACAGTCTTCTTAAATTTTATTTTTTTCACTAAGACAGAAAGATGAACTCTTCATCCAAACCCCAACCATTCAATTTTCAACACAGAGGACCTTGATGATGCTGCTGGGAAGGCTGACAAGAGCTGAAATTTTCCACTGGATCCAGACAAGATTTTGTCAAAAAGGAAGTGTTATTTAATAGTTCAAAGAATTCCATCTAGTTTAGCTTATCTGTTGTTTTTTTGGTTTATTTCAGCTCTGTCATTTCTTGACACACCAATACCCAGCCCTGCCTTTGTTCCTTATTCCCTGCCACTCTTGATTTGGGTATATTCGAAATAATTTCTTGTTTATCTTTCCATCTTCAGTTGTTTGCTCTTCAAATTCCCTTCTTAAGTCTTGCTTGACTTTTTCCCTGTAATGGTTTGTTCTTTCTGTTGGATCCATTCGGGCAGGATTTCCATTTTCTCTGTTTGGCTTGGATAACCCCTTAAACTGTACCAGCAGACCAAAAATCTGTGATGCTGATTGAGCAATTAAGATTCTTTAGGCATGTTAATGAAAGGACACTGACAAGTGACTGAGCTATATATAATCGTGGCCTTTTAGAACACCAGGAAAATAAATTCACTAATACCAGGTCTTTTAAACCCCATTAGAGAGCAAAGTGTGTGAGGCAGCCTGAGCATTTCATCAGGTCGGCCAGGTCTGTGCTGGGTTTTGATGAGCTCCTCATTGCCATACATGAACTTTCCAGATGAGATTCGCTCGCCTGATTATTTCCCTGGGGGATGGGAAGAGCACAGCCCTAATTAGCAATCGACTTTGATATGAAATAAATATTAATTGCCTTTTCTAATCTGAAGGTGTCTACAACCCTTGCCTTTTACTATTAACAAGAACCCCCTTTTGTAAAAAAAATTCCGAGATGTTTGTTTTCCTTTCACATTTAAATAGGCCTTAAACTTGCTCAGGTAATATCTCCTACTTACAGGTCTGGTTTGTGCCATTGTAAAAAACACACTTTCCTGATTTCTAGAAAAATCTGTAGGATTATGTTTCTGAAATATCAGCCACATGTAAACATTGACTTAAATTCCTTGCACAAACAAGTACAGTACAGATAATAAATACAATATCTATTTTACAGCATTTTAAAATACTTATTAAAATGCTAAAGGAATACGGACTTGCCCCTGTAGAAGTACCTACCTGGAATTAATCTAACAAGAGGCTCCTGCTCAGCGTTTAAGGGATAAAGCACCATATATCAGGAAGTCAAAGAGGTGGCTCTCCACAAAAGCAATTAGAAGTTACCAATGCAGAGGAATGATTAATAATAAGGTTGGAAAACAAGGCATGGGAATCCTGAGTGTGAGGAATGGGGGTGGAAGAAGAAAAACAGAGAGGAAACGAGAATTCTGCTTTCCAGACCAGTGCTGGATTTTCCTCAAGCAAACCTTTTTTATTTCACGCCACGTTGTCCTTTGAAAAAACAGCAAAGCAATTTTCTTACACACCATCCACAGAAATCATCTTCCCGTAAGAAACCTCAGGAATACAATGTAATTTTTACAGCTTCTCCTCTTCAGTAAGAGAGCAATGGCAACCTGGCAGAAATAAGAGGCAGGCATGAAAGCCTAGCGAGGATTTTTTTCTTATTATCACACCATCGCATCTGAAATAATTCCAGGATTCCAGCCAAGATCTTTGACACAAGTATTTGTAATGTTGAGCTCAAATACCAACCCAAAATGCAGCCAAGCACTGTTTGCTGAGACAGAAATCCTCCTGCAGGGTTTCTAGATTTATCTGTCTTCAGGAGATGAGGGGGAAAAAAGAAATCCCAAAGTTTTTCTGAACTGATACAGCTTCAGGATTAAGGGTGATCTGTAGACAAAACATTTTGTGAGGCTTTTTATCCCTGCCATGGGAGGCATTTCACTTGAATGTTCTATTTCTGGAGCAACGGGGGATTTTTAAGTTTGCTAAAACAACTGAACACATTCTTCAAAACAATACAGTGGGTCTTTCTTGTGAGAGCAAAGCTAATCAAACACACATCCTGTGCTATTGATGTCAGCCAGCTGCTCAGGGCACTACTGGAGTCTCTGCTTTTAGGCCAACAGGAGTATTATGGACTGTTTCCTCCATCTGTTCTCAAAGCAAATGCCAAGATGGTCAAGGTGTCGGAACATCCCACTGAAAACCACATCAAAGGAGTGACCTGAGCTGCCGTGCCAGGACTGGAGTCTCTGCAGAGGCAAAATCTGTAGAAATAAATACAACAGCAAATCTAGAAAACATTTATAAGATAATTCAACAGGAACAGCCCTGGATGGGCTTTGAGGGCTCCAAAAGCCCTACCCCAAAAAACCAAAAGGTGMAGTTAAGGAAATATATAATGGGATCCCACAGGGCTGCAGCCACCTCTTTGTAACCTGACAATAAAGATTTCCTTAACACAGAAAGAAAGGAGAAAGCTGGAAGGAAAGGTATTTACAGGATGGGTAAGGGAGGTGACTCAGGCTCTGAGAGGCTGAGAAAAGGGAAAAGGAGAGGAATGGGAAAGGAGGGGGTGACTGACATGGACACAGTGCAAGAAAGTAAGGAGAGTGTTGGCAAAGAACACACTTTGGTGGAAGCAAAACCCCTTCCCACAAAACTGAGTGTGGGGTTTGGTTAAAATCTCTCTTGGGAGCTGCATAATTTTCCTAGAGACTGGAAGGATGGCACTTGAGTGAGGACAAGTACCTGGCAGAGAGAAGCCAGCTAAGGATGCTCAGATATCCTAAGGGATCTCAGCTGGCTGGAGACATCACAGCAGGAGGGCAGAGGGCTCTGCAGGCAGACTTGGCTCAGTTCAGAGTGCTCAGCTTCCATCTGAGGTCACCTCTAGGAAACAGGAGCTGAGCACGTCCTGGCTGAGGTTTGTCTCCCTGGGGAGCCCAGCCAGACCAGGCAAAGCTTTCAGAACTCATCACATCTTCCTTAAAATCCAGATGTTTACTTCAGCTGCCTGCTAGACGTGTGAGGCTAAGCCAGCCCTCCCAACCACGATTTCACAGCCATGGGAAGAGGAACCTGAAGGACAGGGGGCAGCTGAAGAGAAGAAGAGCTGCCTTTGGCCAAAGCTGACACCACCACATCACTCCCACTCCACCAAAGATGGCAAAACCAGAAAATCCAAATGTGTAGGATGGTCCATATCTCCCACCTACCTTCTTTTCACTCCCCTTGCTGTAGCAGGAGGATCCAGTCCCTGACACCTCATCAGAGGTAGCAAAATTCAATTTTATCAGTGCTGCCGAAAGACTTGGCTGAATTCTGGCCYGCTGTGCCCAGAAAAGAGTTTAAACTCGTTACAAATTCTAGGCAAGACTCGAAGTTATCAGTGAGGTTTTTCTCTATAGCAATAGTCAGAACAGCCTGTGGATTCCAAGCTTCCATTTCCATGTAAAGCACCACATCTCCCTGACTGACCGACCAGGCTATTATGATTTGTGTATTAAAGCCTTGTGTTTTCCACCTATCGAGTGCATAAACAACAGTTTAACCTTTATCCCAAGGCATGTACACTCCTTTACTCCCAGAAAAACGAATTCATGTTTAGCAGTCAAATCAGTATCAACCTGACCTTTAAACACATCAGTGTTTCTTGGAAAAATATTATGGCTGGGATGCCTACTGTGGTAAACAATATTAGCTGCTCCAACCCATGGCTGAGCCGTGCTGTGAGGAGCCTTATCAAAATAAGGGGATGAAAACCAGCAGGGACTGCAGATCTTCTGACAAACTCCACAGGATATGAAGAACAATGTAAATGTAACAGTAYTGGCAGATATATTTCTATATTACTGTTCCAGAGATAACAGCTAAGGTGAATCATTTCCCACCACCTACAGCACTGAATTATTTCAAATTCTGAAGGGACCATATTTATTTCATTGGTAGGTAGCAATTTACTTAGCTGAAGATCATTATATTTATGTGTCTGYGAAATCCTCACAATAATTATATATTTGAGCTGTCTCAGAAGTGCTATATATATTCTCATTAGTCATGTACTTCCAAGGATATTATCATTTTTTTTTCCTTCAACAAYCTTTGCAATCGGAGTGTGAAGTACTGCACTGCACATGAACCTCGATTCTTAGAGTTTTCTTAAACTCCAGTTTAATCAAACAGCAGGGTGGCCTATATTCAAATGCAAATGCTAAGCGTGCTATGAAATATCTTCATTCCCTTAAATGACTGCACTGTGGAGCTTATTTAAAACAGACCACACTGTGCAACAAAACAGAGGAGGACATGGGAAAAAAGTCCCTTGTTTGATATTACTTTTGCCAGACTTCTCCAAAAAAGGTCATGAAAATGTTTAGAGCAGGGTAAGGAGATCAAGGCAAGGGGGTTTCTCTCCTTCCAGTCCTATCTGTGCCAAGCAGTCAATTACACCCCGTGGGTGGAGAGAGGTCCATTTGTTTTCTTCAATGCACTTCACAAGTCTCATGTGAAAAATATTTTGAAAACACAAAATGTCGCAAGGCTCTAAATGCAAATGGCAGTCCACGGAGCCAGAGATTAATAACCCAAGGAGGACCAGTAYACACTGACATTAAAACTTACAGCCCTCAGACCTGGAGGAGAAGATCATGCTGTCCTTCACACCAGCTTGTTACCCTCTTCAGTGCTCCTGCRGGATCACCAGCTCAGCTTTTCCCTCTCCTTTTTAATGAAAAACTGAGATGAGGTGCCAGGCTGGCACCCCTGAAGATGGATGCTGGTGGTTAATGTAAACACCCCACCCTTCTGCAGAAAGGTTGAGCCAAAGAAACCCAAGAGCTTTAAAAACATTAATCCCTCACAGCACTACTCGCATTCTGTCCAGTTTCTTATTTGAACACCTTCCACAAGCAATAAGGAAATGGCCTCAGTGTATTTTCCTTTACCATCCTTGCCAAAATCAGAGAGATTTCACGGTTTCTTTCTCCTGTTTTGGCTGATGGATTTTCTTTCYCCTTTTTGAAAATGACTGAGTACAAAATGATTTAATGTCGARCTTGTTTTGATACACCAGGTCATACCAATTACTCACTAGCCTTAGAYGTGCTAAAATGACAAGTTACAGCTAAAATCAACAAGTAGCACAGGTAGAAGACTTGACATTACATCTCATGGAYGTAGTGCAGTAACAAAGCAGCCACAGCCACTGTAACACTGTGACAGTCCAGCAGCAACGCACTGCAACTACCAAAATCTGCAAAGAAAAGGGCAGAGGCTAAATTCTGTTTCAGGCTGTGTAAGCACAGGTCAAAACAAAGAGAAATAGTTGTCACTCTTTTTGTTGGTTTGGGAAAATCGAGCAGTGAGGAAGATGCTGAGGATTATCAGTTCCTCCTATCATCAACCCAYTTCTGCAGTAACCTTTACTCTTCCCTTTGGCAACTACTTTAGTGCAAGGATTTGCCATGAAAATTAAACCTCCATCCTAAGTTTCAGTTCAGATCACTGAAGAATTAATTAAAAAAGCAAAAGTACAAAATTTCCTGGAAACCACCTGCATAGTAAATGAAAATCAAGCAGTGACTGACTTTGARGAGCTCACTGCACCTCTCACCCTACATATTTATCTGTATCTATGCTACAAACCCATGACACTCTTGACCTTGCTGGGGCTGSTTCTAAGTAGTGCAGTTACACATAGGATCTACCATTTCTACTCAGGTGAGCACCTATTTCTACCTATAGAAATTTATTTATTTCTTTATTTAGACACTCCATGGTTATGGAAGCAAGCAGTGAGCAAATGTAAATAAGCATGACTTGGCAAACACACAGACTCACTGCGAACCTCTCCCCCCCCCAGCAAATTAATCAGCCTAAAAGACTCTCACAGTTTGAAATTGGGCCTCCTAATCTATGATGGCTGCCACATTTAGTTTATGATGATATAAAATAAACATCACACCTTTAAACTTTTCCCAGGGCTGATAAATCAGCGAGGAAGGGATGACTCTCACGAGAGGATCGTGCCTGTGGTTAGCAGAGTCCCACAGATACACAAGAGATGCAATTATGCTGGAATAGCCAATTCTAGAGCTCTGACATGGCTTATTATTTGACTAGCAAACAAGGRACTTCTTCAACTTAATTGCAGCCTAGCTATTCTAATGCTGATCTTTTTCATCCTTCTTTTCCTTTAACTATGGCCTTCATAGAATTTTGTTTTATTTTAGTCCTTTGGTTGTTGATGTGCCCATTTCTTGGATCTGTTTTGTACCTGCTACGGGTATGCACAGCTTCTGACTAAGTGTAGATGTTGATAAGATTAAGCAGCTCACTTGTTAGAAATTTGTGATTCAGAGAAAAGGAATTTGCAGCATTAATTTCAGCCATGCACTGTTAGAGGTTCTTAACTGTGGCTGTGCAATGCTTCTGAAATGTATGAAATCTCTGACACTCTTGGTGCARTGTTTACCTTTGGATGCATCAGGTGATATTGTGCCTTGTACCACAGTGTATGTATGTGAGATAAGGAATTTATAACGACAGGAGGCAGCACTAAATACGCATCAGGAATTACCTGCAGGATCTGCAGTGTGTGAGGGGGAGCTGAGCTCTGATGGGGGTGAGAATCTGTGGAGCTGCAGGTGGTGACCACCACCTCAGCCACACACCAAGGACACAAACTTGTCCTGCCCAAAACCATTTCCATCCCCCTGCAAGGTAACCCTTCCATCACCCTAAACACAAGGAACAAATGATTTTCACTAATTAACAAACAGCCTTGGCACAGGGCCCAGGCCCCAACTGCCCATGCCCCGGTACCGGCTGGAAGGAGCACGGCAGAGCAACTGCTCTGGCAGGTTTGGGACTTTAAAGGTCAAGTAATTACCAGCCTTTTGGAAGCATAAACTGCCTTTAAAGTCAGCAGAGCCAGCAAAAACTATTAGGAGATTCATCCAACATTTATCTTTTAACTTGTTATCTCTGATACACAAACTCATTCTTACGCTGTTTGCATTGCAGTGCATAAAATATTAAAATTAAAAGGCTTAGGGACTTCTGAGGGGAGAAAAGAGAGTAAAACTATTTTAGATTCAGAAACATTTCATCAATATGTAGTGTATTTGCATACTGGAATCAGAGAGTCCTGATTATGCATGTTTATTGATTTTGGCTTTGTTTTGATTAATGATAAAACTATGATCCGTCTTGTAAGGTAGCAGGGCTTGAGGGAGCTCAGTGCAATACAAATGGTTTGTATTTTAAGAAATCCTATTTATGCAAATAAGAGCACATTCACATGCATTTTGCTCAGGCATGGTTGTAACAAAGCTCTCCAAACATCCTCTTTTATACTCTGGATAATTTGGGGAGGCATGTTTAATACAAAAATGCTGCATAACAATTACTTTTTTTCTTCATTATGAATGACTCCCATTATATCACCTTGGACAAAAGAACAAGCTTCAATTCCCACTGCACCTAATTTATTATCACAGCCAAAGATATTGTTTTGTGTCAGAGTGAATGCAATATTTCTAGAAATGGATTGCAAAAATCCTGCTGGGGAAGTTCAAGGGGACTAGGGAGAAGTGAGGAAGAAAAAACAATCCAGAGCTGACTGGAAAAGTTTTAGTATTTCTGGAAAAACAATGCTGGCATGTTTGCCTCCAGTCCAGAAAGGGGGAGAGGTTTCCATCAGACAAAGCAGCTGTAGATATTCATTATCAGAGTGCAAGGAAAACGTGAGGACAGACTCCCAATGTGTCATGTCCTAAGGACATCAACAGTTGTGACAGATTCTATTCCTGCCTTAGTTACCAGCATTTAGACCATCCACTGGGCAGTGGACTGAAATGATTCTGAATTTATCCAACCAGACATCTGCACATCAAGATAAATAAAATTATCAGTTGGCCTGTGTTCTGACACATGAATTATCTCACAAATCTCAGCAGGATCTTTGCCTGTATGACAGCTGCCATATTGGCCTCTGATACTTACTTTGGCAGCAAGGTCAGAATCTGGAGCCTGAACATAAGAGCAACCTGAGAATAAGTGAGAGAGTGGAGGTGAGGAAAATCTTTCTCCTTAAGTTTTAATTCACACTCTTTTTTGACAACCTARTAGTCCAAAGCTGTGTAGGAGAAGGATGAGGAACAAAAGTATCCACATCAGCAAGCAAGGCTGACCCAGCTGCTAAGTCCCTGTGACAGCTTCTTTTTACAGGACAGTGGGGTTTGTTTGCCTTCTGTGGGCTGTGGAGGCTGGGGACAACAGAACACCACTGGAACACCAAGAGAACACCAATGGAACACCAGGAGAACACCAACGGAACACCAATGGAACACCAAGAGAACACCAATGGAACACCAAGAGAACACCGAATGGAACACCAATGGAACACCAGGAGAACACCAATGGAACACCAGGAGAACACCAATGGAACACCAATGGAACACCAATGGAACAGCAGGAGAACACCAATGGAACACCACCCATCCCATCGCCCTCCACTGACTGTGAATATCTGCTTCCACAGCAGTTCAGAGCTGCTCCATGCTGCAGGAAATCTGTTTGAACTCCCTTCTCCAGGTGCTCCTGTGTATTTGGAGAGAGACCCAGTCAAGCTCAGAGGGAACAGGAGGGGTCAGCTGCACAGCAAGAAAAGGTCAGGCTGCCTCACCACCATTCCTGCAGTGGAAGGACTGCATTTCTCTTGGGAATTTGGGGATCCCAATGTCTTCACTGGTTAATAACCCTTCTCCTACTTCAAGGACTTTGTTACATGAAACAGTCCACCTTGCTCTTGCAGCTCCAGCTGCTGGGAACTTTTCTCCAGTTTCAGAAGAACTGGCATTGCYCAGGGAAAGCCTTTGCTGCACAGTGTTCACAGAACACGGCATTCCCAGGCTGCAGGGTGGCCTCACAGGGATCCATCCCCCTCTGGGGGTACTCAGGTCAGGAATAACAGAGTCAGACACACTGGGGAGATCCCGGCTATTCCCTGAACACAACCCCCCCTCAGCAGGGAGCTCAGGGCTGTCACAGGGCCCCTCCCAGGTGCTCTGCAAGAAAGGATCAGCTAAGCCACGAGGGCACACGCACATTTCTGCCTCCAAAAAAACAACTTTCACTCGTTTTTCGACTCACTTGAAAAGGCAAATATGGTTTGCAATTTCAAATTTTGTACGAAATTATTTAACCCAGAGGCTAAAGTTGTTGTATATTTAAGACTGAATTTAGCTTGAAGCATAAAGAAAACTCTAGCATAAATTAGCACATATTGAAAACTTGATGCTAGAGAAATAAAAAAGCTGGTTTAAATCCAAGTTGTAAACCGAAAGATAATTTTGTCAATTTGCTGGATACTGTCAGTGATTAAGTAAGTAACTGTAATCAGGATTATAGGCTCTCTGAGACAAAATAAAATAAATGAGTATTGAAAAACCTTTGAACTTTGTAAGCATCAAACTCCCCAAGATATTTCTATTTATGCTGGAATCAAGTTGTTGCATTTCTCTGACACAATCTGAGAGCTCACTGATTTCAATATAAATTCAACTCCCAACCGTAGCTCTTACACTAATATAACACATATCAACATCAAGCCGTTCAACACATCTGCCCTCCTATGGAACCAAGCTGCATTGCATGGCACAGAATTGAAGATCAAATGTGAATTCTCATCTAAATGATAGCACATTTAATTCAGAATAAAAATTAACATCCCACATGCACACAAAATCTTCATAGCAATGATGAAAAGCTGGAAGTGTGGACTTTAACACCAGGAACAGAGACAGGATTAGACATTTTTGATGGAAAATACTGTGCTTCTGCATCAACAGTCTTCCCCTCYAGTCCTCTCTTTTTTGAGTCTTTAAACCTGGTGCTTAACTTGGTCCATGAAATATTCTGCAATATTCTGATCATGCTGAGTTTTCATTTCAACTCAACTGAAGAAGYATTGTTAAAAAGAACCACTATATCCCAGGGAAATCAGGAAATTAAACTTTATTTGTTRGGTTTGGCTTTTCTATAAGTAGACAGAGCCATATAACATCTKATTACCCTGTGAGGGGAGACAGCTYGARAAAGAGCCCTGCCAAAGTGCCACCAGGCCATCGATTAATTAAGCAGTAAGATGAGGAGGTTTGTCACTTAGGGTCATTAATGCATGCCTACAATGCCATTTGAGGCATGAGGGTCTGGTTAATACCACAGGGCCTGAGCCCACAACAGTTTACATCTGGGCACAGGACTCAACACTGGTGCTGCTCTGTTTGCACATGAACATTGCCATTTGTAGAGGTTGGAATGTACTGGGCAGTCTAAACACAACCTTCYTTTTTGGGGGTGTCAGGGTGAGAGAGGGACGGGAGACCTTCATTTTAAATCTATTCTCATAGCATTGTTTGAGTTACAAAATTTGTCTCTCACTCCACAAAATATTGAAAAGGAGCACAAAAATACATACTCGTTGCTATTAGAGTAGTGCTCTATGAGCACCATTTCTACATATCCCACAGCAAGGAATGAAAAGAAAAGGTATTCCTAAGATTCTTCTGATTGTCTGAGCTGGTTCAGGCAACATAGAAAACCACCACCCTCTACCTGGTCTGCCAGAGCTGCTGCATTTTGTCTGCAACAGTAAAACACTTTTCTTTGTGAGAAGACACAGGGTTTTCCCTGGTTCAGGGGCTGGGCACTCACCTGTGAGCAGGAATTCCTGAATTCCTGAGTTCCAGTCCTTGCAGTCCCAGAGGTCTCCTCCGAGCACTTCTTTCCTTCTGTTTGAATTAAACTTACCTGTTTCAAACTACGTTTTTTCTTGTACACCACATTTCAAAAACGACAATTTGAAATACTTCACTTTCAGGTGAATATACTGAAGAATAACAAGCTTGACCAGACAAGAGGTAGTAACRTGCTTTTCATAAAAGCAGCTGCCTGTCCAAATCATAAATTGGGTGTTTCACTGGTTCATACCCACTATGGCTAATCATCCAATTTGAGGCCAGTTAAGACTGATTGTTGAATAGACTTTAATTAGATATTCCACAATGTTTTAACAGCTTGTTATTTTATTCCTTTGTTGGGGAGGCAGGAGCAAACCAAGAAATTTGGGATAAGGCRGCTCTGTATAGTTCTTTCCCACTCCGGAGTGGAATGGGTCTCTGTCCTTGCCACTATTGCTCATTAGATAATGTATCAKCAGCAGGAGAGTCTTGAGGAAAATTAATAATAATAGCAACAATAATAATAGCAACAACAACAATAACAATAATAATAATAGTTTGTGTACTGTGGCTTGAAGATAGAGATGCTTAAGAAGTTTCTACTTAATTTCAGAAATTTCATTTCTTGTCAACCAGCGTGGCCAGTGCATCAGCATAAACTCTTCCATTAGATACAGGCCTGTACTCTTGGTTCAACATCACCACCACAGTTACACCAATATTTTCCTCAGTTAGGGCAATGTTAAACCAGTAAAAGAGTATTTAAAGAAGCTTAATATCATCCACACATGATATATCACTGTAAATAAATGACCATCAGCTCTGGGTTTAGACAGAGCTGGGACAGAATTGTCACTGTGTAACTGTGCAGCACAGGGAGGGAAATGGACTCATCAGTGCCACATCCACATCAAGTTACTTCACTCTAACCTTGAGAGTACAAGCTGAGGAACAACGTTTCAGCTACACGGAGTGATTAGATTACGAACACAGTGATTACATTAACGGCAGATGACTTGGAAGTCAAACTGCTGCATCCCCACTGAATTACCAGCTCCAGCAGCAGCAGAACTCCCCCTCCCAGTGTCCCCACAGTCCCAGCTTTAAAGAGTCCTTGAAGTCTTTAGACACCAAGTAAACAAAAGACAAAATTTCCATTTTGCCTGCTATTGTACCAAACCCAGTCTGCTCTCACAGAACAGGAGGGTCTCTAATGACTGTAAACAGCATTTCATTGGTCACAACACCTCCCAAATGACCCAGCTCTAAAAGGTGACATCCAGCTTACCAGGGGCACCACGGGCTGAGCAACTGCAGCTTTGAGGGAGATCATGTCCTCACATCTTGTTATCAGCAAGCAGGACACAAAGAAGGAAAAAAAACCCAAACACAATTTAAAGAAGTGAACATTACACTGCAGACACAGGCACAAGACTGTCACCCAGCACAGCTCCACCTGAGAACCAACCTACCCTCAGCCAGCCCATAGAAACTTCAGGGGCAAAGTTGTTACTCTTCAGCTCAGCTCCATTAATCACAGAATCACAGAATATCCTGAGCTGGAAGGGTCCCACAGGGATCATCAGTSCAGCTCCTGGCCCYGCASAGACACCCCAACAATCCCACCCTGTGCCCTGTGCCTCGTCCAAACCCTCCTGGAGTTGTGGCAGCCTCAGGGCTGTGCCCATTCCCTGGGGAGCCTGTTCAACCCTCTGGTTAATGTTTTAAAATGGATTTTGTTTTGAGTTCTGTGAATTTAAGCAACACACTGAAAACACTTTGAAATTAACACAAAAAAGATTTCTTGTACAGGCAGTCCCTACACTGATACAGACTCAGGGAAAAAACAGAAGGCAACAATACTCCTTGGAAAGGATTAGAGGATGAAGGCTGTTGTTTCTGTAAAGAGGGTGTTTGGGTTTGATTTTTTAAAATAAAACAATGCCCAAAATAAGTACATCCTTATCAGCAGCACTTAGAACAGTATTTGGCTGATTTAACCCACAGCATGCTCATTCTGCTGAGCCTACCTGCACCCATCCGATCCCAGTGAACTCCCAGCCAGGAGCACTTTCCTGTACTGACCAGAAAACTTAAGAGGAGTTACCAGCCTCATTTCAACCTCTTCCATTCCCAAAGAAACAAACAACAAAAAAATGCATGTCCAAAAATATTTTAACTCAACAGGACCTTCCTCACAGAGACGTTATCATCACAAGAGTAAACAAACTGATGGTTTCTATCCAAAGTACACAAATTTATCTGAGGAATTCATTATTCATTTCCAAATTCAGTGTATTTTGTCTCCTGTTATTTACCCAAGAAACACTGGCAGAACATGAGATAYGTGGGAATCACCTGTTTTAGTCAACCCAGTATAGTGTATTTCAGTTTATAGGGGTTTCATGATCTCTTCAGTTTCTCCTCTGCAATCTTTATTACAATATAGTTGAAAATATGTAGTAATCCACAGGTACTTTTTTTCCTTTTTTTAAYCCACATTTTAACCAAAAATGGGAAGGAAAAAAAAAGGAAAAAGAGGGGAAAGAAAGAAATCTGGAGTGTTTCTATTGGTGTCTTAAGGCAAAACAAACTACAGCAATTTACTTCACCACATCCAGTTGTAATGCTAAACCACAGATAAACATTACTAATGGAGCAAGAATGTGTTCCTTCSTTCTGATGGAGGTCCAAGGTTGCCCTCTGGAGTTTGCCAAACAGCATGGGGCACTTCATTCACCATGTGATTGGCACACACTTCAGCTCTGAGTAAGTTTGGGGATGAAATTGTTGGCTAAAGCTCTGGAAATTCTGACTCTGGAGCTGTCAGGCAGATGTCTACTTTGAGAAAAAGCAATTCTTTTTAATAGCACTATGTTACTTGGCTTTTTATTTGGTTTTACATTGTTCATTGATGTTTTGGATTTTGATGTATTGTGCAGCACCCCGAGAACTCTAACGRGGAAACTCCATTAAAAAAATGAGTTTATTATTTCAACATGTGCTAATAAATATGCTACACTTTTGGGGAATCTAATCCCATCTACTTTGATGGCACACAAAAAGACCATCAGCCAATGCTGATATCAAAAAATGTATCTGTTCACTGAAAGGCAAAAATGTAATTTCTTAACTGAGCTCATGTTCAAGGCAGCTCTTACAATGCAGGGAATTCTAAGGGTCAAGGGTTTATTTTTYCATTTATCTCATAAATAAAGGAAATTATCTCATAAACTTATGATTGATTTTTTTTAGTCAACATTATTTTGCACAGCAACAAGCTTATTTGTAGGATATTTTAAGACACACAGTTTAGCTTATTATTTTATTGATATTAATGGAAATGATCCAGAAGAGGAAAACACGTCATCTGGAGGTCTGACTCTACTGCCTGCCAATGCCACATCAGTGAATATTCTGGGAGCAGAGTGCTTGGAGGATTGGGTTTGAATTATCTTCCTTAGGGACATGCAAGTATAAAATCTTAAGTTCTTTAAAGATCCTGTCTTCCCCAAACTCAAACCTCCATGCAGCCTTCCACTTCAGCTTGAGTTTCTTTCCCCCTTACAGCCACGAATCAAATTTGTGAAGGCACAAATGTTGTTCGCAACACTCTTTCCTTTCTTCATTTCTACAACTGCTGTGCTGTAACCAAACAGGACACCTATTTTGCACAGCTTTTTCATCTACTTTCTCTAGTGGCTGGTCGCCTTCTTTCTCAGCCACGAAACCTTTCAGAAATGTTTCTCTTACCTGAACTCACAGGGTTTGGCTCCCTGCTGTGGTAATCCCTCGAGGATGCAGTTCCATTATGCTCCTGTGTCAGTACAGGGGCTGTCAGCTGCCTGAGGTACAGCCCTGCCACTGATTCAGGAACTGAAGGAGCTTTTGTATCAAGATGAGGGTCAACCAGTATCAGGTAACACAAGCACAATCCCTATCTCTGTTCTCCTAGCAGAGCTATGTCTACAAATCTGCACTATCTTGTTTTCCCTTATAATGCTCCTCTTCTCTAAAGGTTTTATGGCAATGTATGTTTTCAGAGTAATGTGAGGCTGTTGATCACAATGAACTCTCAACCGTACTGCCGCGTGCACTTTAAACAAATGTTTATTCCTTCACCATAGTTTGGAGWTGTCGGTCAGAGGTGTTTTGCTGATTAAGACGGCTTGTACGGCTGCAGGGCTTTGTCGTCGTCAGGAGCAGGTTTGTCGCGACAGCAGTCCTTCTGGGCGGCGCACTGTTTCTGGGCGGTGCAGTGTTTCAGGGTGTGGTGTTTGGGATAGCGCCGGGCACAGCAGCCCTCATTGCCGGGAGGGGTCTGATCCGCCACAAACGAGGTCTGGTAAATGGTTAACAGGTTATCGCTGCCGCTCTCGCCTGGTGCACTGGCCCACTCGAGGAAGTTATGGGAGTTCTGTTTCCGCTTCTCTGGATCCAACTTCCTCACGCCCATGCCCTAGGAAAAAAAACAAAAAAAAAAGGATCGAAAATTTCATGCAAACATATGACTTCCAGTCACAGCTTCACAGATGAATCTTGTAGCAGTCACTACCCCACTGGGAAGTGAACGAAGCTRTTACCACAGTGATTGCAAGAACTCACGGTTGATCTTTAGCAAGTTAAAAATAATATTGTCAGACTTGCCTGTATGAACATTTTTGGTTGCATACATAATGGGAAATCTGCTGACCTTCCACCTCTCAGTGCTAATAAACCACTTTTATTTTGCATTTCTGTAGCACACCATCTACTCAAGGCTATTTAGCTACACTCTGCTAAATTAATCTTCAGAGGCACCCAAAGAAATAGGTTAATAATTCTAGGTTTGGAGTGCAATAAAGAAACTGAGACAGAGCATGAAATCTGAATCTTCACTRCTATCCCTTGTGTGTCCAAACTTGGAGAGACAGAACCTGATTTTCACACTCCACAGCTTGCAGGAAATTTAGCTGGAATTATGGTTGATCAGTATCTCTAAAACTGTAAGACACTGCCCAAAGTGCACAGAAATTGAGGTTACTCAGTGAATAATGAATGCCAAAAAGTCTAGGCTTGACAGAGCCCWAAGTCAGACAAACTCCTTTATCACAATTCACTGCTTCCTCCTTTMCTCATTATCCTGTGAACTGCACTATTTCTTTTGCTGCCTGGAATAATACCAACAATCTAAGGGGAATGGAAGAATATGAAACTGTTGCCCACACAGAAAAGCCCAAAACAATTTAAGTYCTAGTCAAAGTTGTGGCTTCTGCAGCATCCATTTAAGCAGGTGCATTGTAAAGAGTTGTGAAAGAATCCATTCTTGAGATATATTGTGGGTAGCCCCATGGATTTCATTTAAATTTATGATAAAGATGAGCCTGAATAAAATATTTGGGACTGCAAATTAGAAGTGGCTGAGATCTCTACAAAAATTCGCTGCAAGGCAAATCACCTAGAGTAGATTAACAAGACATTTAACTGGGTACAAAACCAAAACAGGAATATTAGAAAAAGCCTGTCAGAGACCCAAATCATGCCTTTCTTCTTCCCTTTGAATCATGGTGTTCTCAATGAATGTGTGTGCTGCTACACATCCGTGACAGTCCCAGAGATGTCCCAGCCCTATACCAATAAAAAGTGTATTTTTCTTTGCTATTTAAATTTTTCTCTTCTCACAAGTTTTAGCATCTCTTTTTTTCTTTTTTCTTTTTTTTTTTTTTTTTTTTTTCTTTTTCTGCAGGGGACAGAAAAGATGCTCTGTTTGATCTCTGGCAGACCAATAGATCTGAAGTTGCTTGATTTGTCTCAGTGCTGGGTAACTTACCAAGTCAAAATACTCGACTGCRTTGCATATGTCATGTCTGTTGTCATGAGAAGAGAACGGGAAATGGTTGTTTCCTGCTTTCTGAAAGAAAAGAAATTATAGCMAAAAAAAAAGTGAATTTTTATCAACTCTGTTTGGACTCCATTACTCTTCGTTCTTATATTGTGAGATTTCAGCTGCCTTTGTTCTAGCCCAGTCATATTCCCATGTTAAATATTCACCTGCACATGATTTTACAGGGGTAATGTGGACTTCTAATTTTTTTAAATAAAATGATCAGCAGGGTTTGCTGAATATATACGTAATTAATATAAAAGTGTGAATTTTCAAACAAGAAATGATACATTCTGTCTGCAAAGAAGCAAAATGCTAGATATMTATCAGGATTGCCTTGCTTGATTTAGTAGTAGGCCTAAAGCTAATTAAAATAAACTACAAAAGGGACCTCAAAACTGAATTAGTCTGTGATTTATGAACTGAATGTCACGGACACTGCTTGTTGCAGGGGAAGTGGARGAGGTATTAATTGCTTAACTGATTTATAATCTCATTCTTTAACATGATGTTCATTCAGTCTCTAAATGAAACCCGAGTTTCAGAAGAAAAAAAGGACAACTGCAAAAAGAGCTACYTTAGAAACACTGAACACATCTGATTTTTTAAATGTTTGTTATACATCAGTGCAATATCCCAACTGTGATATTCCCCACCAAACAAAAGAGCAAGTTTTAATGTAACACAGTCTAAAGGAGGTGTTTCAAGAGTAGGGGAGCCTGAATGAGTTCCAAAAATCAATGTAACTGAAGGCCTGATCCAGCAAGAAGATTCACCAGACACAAAATGTGCCTGGATGGGGTCAGCTGCATGGTCACATCCCAGGATATTTGGTTTAMTAGGCACATTCTCTTCCTTATTTTAGGTATATTCACAAGTTCACTTGTCTCATGCTGATTCACTCAGACTGTAGTTCAGTGGATAAGTAAATTCAACAAAGACATTCTCATACATGTGTTTAAAAATAAGCATCTCCTGAATCTGTAAATTTACTGAAATATCCTACTGCACTTAAATGTTAATCTCAAGTGTTTCAGGAACAGTGTTTATGACCAGTGCCTAAACAAACTGCCTCAGATTGTCCCATTTTAGCCTTTAGTGCATCTTCGTGCTCTCACCACTGATCTCAGATTAATTCTCCATTTATGACTGACAAAAATTTCCCTAATTCTGTTTAGAAGTGGAGGGCTGGTAAATAAATACAAAGCATGAAAYACCAGGGGAAGTCACACTGCTGTTRCTAAAAGGTTTCTCTACCCTGGTTCTCCTTTTCAGGCAGTGGCTAAGGCCAGATGTTCCACAGAAAAGTGGAATAATATTAACACAGTGTATACTCATGTTACACTACATCCTCCTTTTCTGTAGTTCCAGGCTTCCCTTTTAAATATTCCTTCCAAGCCCATTTCTGCCCTTCATTATAGCAAAATCTGTGAACTCAACTCACTGTAATTGCTGTGCTTATAGAAAATGAAAATAGAAAACGTTCTGTGCACARAGTGTGGGGGGGTAAAGCAAAGCTCAGTGTGATGATAACATAAGGACATGAAAAGGTGCTTACAACACTGCAACATTTTAAATAATTGGGATTTTAAAAAAACACTGTATTTACTTTCATCCCAAAATTTTTTACAAATCTCATTTTTAAGCAAGCCTTAAAATTGTTTGAAATGAGGAGCTTCTAACTTTTGAACGATCAAAAAGAACACTCCTTTGTGTGAATTATGTGAATTTCCGACATTCATTGCCAAACAGCTGATCGAATTTCCATTAAACCTTCTTACAGCGCTTTACACGCAGGCTGARATTGATCATAATGTATTCGGTGTCTCAATAATAAAAGAGAAAATCAGCAACAATACAGCAGGACTTTGAGCAACTAAAATTATAAGTGAGTAACGGGGAAATATGTTTCTTCAGCAGCGCAGGCAGCAATCACTCCATCCCCTGAGGCACAAAGTCTGCCAGCCCGCTGTGACTGCTCCGCTTAACGACCCTGAGTGCTGTTCTTGCTCACAACTTAGCGAGTGACAACTTGCAAAAGAGCTCCGAAATTCGGCTGTGCTGCCTCAGGAACTCACCTCCACCCGAGCTTTGTATTCCAGCGGCTGTCGAAATTCCGTGCCCAGAGCGGCCGCCGTGTCCAGTACGTGTCTTAGGGAAGCGCTTGTTGTGGATTCCAGCTCGCCCTGCTCCCCTTCATGAACAAACTAGAAAATAATGGAGATTATGACCCTTTGAAATTAAAGCCAACTAAAAAGAAAAAAAAACCAAAAAAAACCCACATATAAGCCTGATTAGAAATGTGGGCAAAATGGTATTTTCCCATTTATTTTTTTATTATTTGGATTGCAGCAGCACCTAGTGGCGTTTGGAAAAATGAGGAGTCTCCCCCATACACCACACAATCTCTACCGTTAAGACCTTCGAAAATAGATGTAACAACCAGACAAGAATTTTAGGGATCTTCAAGACAAGAATGTCCAGGAACTTTCTGAAACTTTTTTATACAGCAATAAACATCAAGGAAAACAACGACCTCCCCCCCTCCCCATGCTAGTCCTACTGTTGTACAAGCTTGAAAGCACAAAATTTTTGGGAACAGCTCAACCAAACATCAGGTCAGAAAGTTCAGAGTGAGCAACAGCCTGTGCCGTGAGTGTCACACTGCTCTGGGTTGCCAAGATGTCCCAGCCCAGTGTTTCTGATGGGATCACAGTGTTCTCCTGAAGATGAGAGCTGAGGCAAACCTTGGCTGGATTCTCCAGAAAAGAACGAAAATCAACCAGTGTTAACTATCAAATAAGACACCTCCAGCATTGCTGGAAAACTGGGGAAAAAAAATCCAGCCAGGGTTACTTAGCAAGCCAGAACTTTTCCACACTTCTTCTAAATACGTAGGACACACTTTCCTCATAAACCTCAGGAATGGGAAGACCCACTTCTGACTAAAGAACAAAGTCACCCTTAGCATGGTGCCTTTGTGAGAGCTGAAGGATAAAGAAGCCCTGTGGGGGCCTGCTCGGCCCTTACCCAGTCGCCGCAGTGCTGAATGCTGGGCTTCCTCACCCCGTTCTCAGCCATGGCTCGATGTCACTGCCGGCCCGGGACGCTGTGCCACGGCCACCGCGGTTCCCTGGAGACCTGCCCACACCGCGGCCGGGCTGTGGAACCGTCCCGCTGTGACCTCAGAGCCGCCCCGCTGTGTCCCTGAGATCCACACAACCCACGGCGGCGCCGGGCAACGCTGCTGCTGCTGCCGTGCTGCAGGGCGAGAGGGAAATTACAGCTCGTCGAAGGGTTGAATGTTAAAAAACAAATCAGTTCTGCACAAATCACTTCAGTGACGCTTTACAAAGCTGAATGGGAACGCGTGGGGGAAGGAGAGCTGGTTTTGAGGAAAACCCAAAGGATGTTAGATGGAGAATTTTTAAGATGTAACTTCCTGCTCTTTTGAAAACGGCTTTCCACATACACACATCTTAATTGAACACACTCCCAATATTTACAGAAAAACTGGCTGCGTCTTAAGGAATTTTTTTGCTTTTGAGTTTGAGCACTGGCTTGGAAACATCCTAACTACTTAACTGCAGCACACGGGGCCAGTGTAGCACAAACCAAGACTTTGCCTCCTTGGCCTTGACAGACTGTAAAAGAAGGTGACACTTGTGTCCTTTTTGGCTTCAAATTAACAGAGACTAGGTTTAGATTGTATTTTAGGAAGAAA
>QVAJ01000095.1:1230552-1265085 GCA_003546035.1 Mixornis gularis
AAAAAACCCACATATAAGCCTGATTAGAAATGTGGGCAAAATGGTATTTTCCCATTTATTTTTTTATTATTTGGATTGCAGCAGCACCTAGTGGCGTTTGGAAAAATGAGGAGTCTCCCCCATACACCACACAATCTCTACCGTTAAGACCTTCGAAAATAGATGTAACAACCAGACAAGAATTTTAGGGATCTTCAAGACAAGAATGTCCAGGAACTTTCTGAAACTTTTTTATACAGCAATAAACATCAAGGAAAACAACGACCTCCCCCCCTCCCCATGCTAGTCCTACTGTTGTACAAGCTTGAAAGCACAAAATTTTTGGGAACAGCTCAACCAAACATCAGGTCAGAAAGTTCAGAGTGAGCAACAGCCTGTGCCGTGAGTGTCACACTGCTCTGGGTTGCCAAGATGTCCCAGCCCAGTGTTTCTGATGGGATCACAGTGTTCTCCTGAAGATGAGAGCTGAGGCAAACCTTGGCTGGATTCTCCAGAAAAGAACGAAAATCAACCAGTGTTAACTATCAAATAAGACACCTCCAGCATTGCTGGAAAACTGGGGAAAAAAAATCCAGCCAGGGTTACTTAGCAAGCCAGAACTTTTCCACACTTCTTCTAAATACGTAGGACACACTTTCCTCATAAACCTCAGGAATGGGAAGACCCACTTCTGACTAAAGAACAAAGTCACCCTTAGCATGGTGCCTTTGTGAGAGCTGAAGGATAAAGAAGCCCTGTGGGGGCCTGCTCGGCCCTTACCCAGTCGCCGCAGTGCTGAATGCTGGGCTTCCTCACCCCGTTCTCAGCCATGGCTCGATGTCACTGCCGGCCCGGGACGCTGTGCCACGGCCACCGCGGTTCCCTGGAGACCTGCCCACACCGCGGCCGGGCTGTGGAACCGTCCCGCTGTGACCTCAGAGCCGCCCCGCTGTGTCCCTGAGATCCACACAACCCACGGCGGCGCCGGGCAACGCTGCTGCTGCTGCCGTGCTGCAGGGCGAGAGGGAAATTACAGCTCGTCGAAGGGTTGAATGTTAAAAAACAAATCAGTTCTGCACAAATCACTTCAGTGACGCTTTACAAAGCTGAATGGGAACGCGTGGGGGAAGGAGAGCTGGTTTTGAGGAAAACCCAAAGGATGTTAGATGGAGAATTTTTAAGATGTAACTTCCTGCTCTTTTGAAAACGGCTTTCCACATACACACATCTTAATTGAACACACTCCCAATATTTACAGAAAAACTGGCTGCGTCTTAAGGAATTTTTTTGCTTTTGAGTTTGAGCACTGGCTTGGAAACATCCTAACTACTTAACTGCAGCACACGGGGCCAGTGTAGCACAAACCAAGACTTTGCCTCCTTGGCCTTGACAGACTGTAAAAGAAGRTGACACTTGTGTCCTTTTTGGCTTCAAATTAACAGAGACTAGGTTTAGATTGTATTTTAGGAAGAAATCGTTCCATGTGAGGGTGGGCAGGCCCTGGCACAGGGTGCCCAGAGGAGCTGTGGCTGTCTCTGGGATCCCTGGAAGTGTCCAAGGCCAGGTTGGACATTGGGGCTTGGAGCAGCCTGGGACAGTAGAAGGTGCCCCTGGATGATCTTTAAGGTCTCTTCCAGCCCAAACCATTCTGTGATTCCATTATCTATATATATATATGTGTGTGTATATATATATAAAGGTGTATGTGGCTATAAATAAAAATAGATGTAATTTAAGAGGCAGTCAGCATTTGTACTCCCTGACCAGTCATGAAGTGTACTGCCTCTTGTGGTTTAAAGAATGAGGAATACCATCTACAAGGAAAATAATAGATATTAAAAATCCCATGGGCACTATTTAGGAATTACTTGCTTACTGAAGCCATCACATCTTAGCTTTTGTTGAACTCAGTGTACAAGCAGAGGGCAGGACACTGCAATTTTCAATCCTCTCCTATGCTGAGGTACCCCATCACGAAATTTTCACTTATTTCATTAAGGTCCCAGTTATCCAGGAAAACTAAACAAGCCTGGAGAAAAGGAGGCTCGGGGGGACCTTCTGGCTCAGCCGTGAATGATCTCAAACCGTGCCAGGGGAGGCCTAGATTAGAGATTAGGGAAAATTTATTCATGTTAAGGGTGGCCAAAAATTGGAAGGGGCTGCACAGGGAGGTAGTGCACCCTGGAGGTGTTTAAGGAATGACTGGACGTGACACTCCGCGGGGTAGGGAGCGGGCACAGATCCCCCATGTGTTTTGCCAACCTCAAAGACACAGATCCCGCTGGGAGCGCCACACCCGCCCCTCACGGAGCGGCCGCCGCCTCCCGCCCCTCCCGGCACCGCCCTCAGAGCCCGCCCTTCCCGCGCCTTCTCGAAAAGTCTCGCGAGAGGTGGCGGTTCCCGGCCGGCCGCCCCCGGGAAGCGGCTCCGCTCCCGCCGCCCCTTCCCGGTTCTATTCCCGCGCTATTCCCGGGCTATTCCCGGACCATTCCCGGGCCATGGAGGAGTCGTGCGCCGCGGGCGCCGCTGCCCCGCTGAGGGGAGACGCCGAGGAGCCCAAGCAGGTGAGCGGGGCTGAGCKGGGGCCGTGGTAGTTGAGGTAGCGGGGCTGAGGGGGGGGGGTCGAGCCGTGGCTACAGACACAGCCCCAGTGGTGTTTTCATTGAAGCGGTGTTTTTGATCCTCCTTCCAGTTTGTCAGGGCCGGAGTGCGGTAGGAACGCGCTAATTATGATTAAGCGTTAATTGCGAGCAGTGTTGCTGTTGTTATGCCTAAGTGCATCGCATTTACGTAAGTGGTGTCCTGTGGAGCTGTTTTTCCCTCGACATGTGTTAGTTCAAAGCTCCCTGCACACGRGTGACAGCTGCGTGTTTTGCTGTGTTTGAAAAGAAATAGGCAGACAGGAGGCTTATTTGATTTATTATTATTTGTTAAGGCAGAAGTGTGTTTAGTTTTGATGTTGGTGGTGATGTTGGTGTAAGTGTTTATTAACACTTTCACAAACTTCAGTGGGAGTCGTGTTCGTTTTAGCCTTTCTGATTTTACCTTGTGTGGGCAGCTGACCTTGGTGGCACTTCATTCTCACACCTCAGTGTGCCCAGGTGGGCAAGAAGGCCACTGTCACCTGCTTGGATCAGCCACAGTGTGGCCACAGGACCAGGACTGTGGTTATCCCCCTGTGCTGGTCACTGCTATGGTCCAGCTTTAAATTCTGGGATTTGTGCTGGAGCTGTTGTGTCAAGAAAGCCATTGAGGGGCTGGAGCGTGTCCAGGGAAGGGAACGGAGCTGGGGAAGGGTCTGGAGCCCCAGGAGGAGCTGAGGGAGCTGGGAAAGGGGCTGAGCCTGGAGAAAAGGAGGCTCAGGGGGGACTTTGTGGCTCTGCACAAGTCCCTGCCAGGAGGGGACAGCCAGGGGGGTCGGGCTCTGCTCCCAGGGAACAGGGACAGGAGAAGAGGGAACAGCCTCAGGCTGGCACAGTGGAGGCTCAGGGTGGAGACCAGGGAGAATTCCTTCATGGAAAGGGTTGTCAAGTGTTGGAACAGGCTGTCTGAGGCAGTGGTGKACTCCCCACAAAGACTGGATGTGTTGCTCAGTGCTCTGGTCTGGGTGACAGTGTGGTGATTTGTCACAGATTGGAYTTGATAATCTTGGAGGTCTTTTCCGACCTAAATGATGCTGTGATAATTCCTAAAGTGAAGCTTGTGCTTCACACGAGTTGGAATTGGGATAACTGGAAATCTCTATGTGCTGGGGGAAGGTAAGTGARTGTAGGACTGGATTTTGCTCACTTAGCATTAAAAATAACTTATCACAGAGCAAGCCTGATAGTTTTAATTGCCAGCACTTAAATAGAAGGCTGATTTCTCTCTGGAAACCAGGGGTCGGTGCTGTTCCTCGGAGGCAATGAGGTGAAGAGCAGTGCTGTGGTGAAATACTCCTCAGCCCCTCCTCAAGCAGCCTTTGCCCGTCTGCAGGAGAAAACAGACCTGAAGCTGCCTCCTGCCAACTGGTTACGGGAAAGTGCCAAGCTGGGACCAGCAGGGACAAGCATTCTGGGCAACAGCAAGAAAAGTAAACCCTTCTCCAGGTAAATAACAGCAGCACCTATTTTTTTTTCAGGCTTTTAAGAATAATTCTGATTGCGAACTTAGATCCTGTGTCATTTAAAGTAGAAAGTACAGGTTTTACCACAGCAACTACATATTCTCCACTTTTTCGCCTTGAGTTGTTGCCTCTGTGCTCTGATCTTGTCTCCTTTGTAAATGATTGATGATGTTGATTGTTACACTGTTCACCTGCATGTTGACACCTTGCCTCAGACCGTCAAACTGACTTTTTCTGCTTCCCTGACTGGCCCAGATCAAACTGGACTGGTTCAGCCAGCCCTTCTGCCTTTGATAACAGGTGAAAATGGAACATGTAGTTCCCCTTGGAAACCAATTTATGGCTCTTCTGTATCTTTAGAAACTGGACCTGACTAAGGGCAAATGAAATTCCGTATTTATATCAGGATTTCATGTTTCTGTCCCACTGTAGGTGAAATGAGGGGCACACACTCCCAAGAAGCAGTGTTATCTTTCAGTGTGGATGTTTGCGCGATTGTTGAATGAGTTCGGTTCACAGTGTTCATAAACAGGAGGCTCAAATCCTGTGCTGAACAAACAAATTCACACCAAGTCAGYCAGTCAGTGAAATTTAACAGTTTGTTCAAGGTCTGTGTTTACATCCTCATCATCTCTTTTAGGAGCTGTATTTTTCAGAGCAGAGTAACATGTTTTTCAGGGCTTTATGAATTTCTCATGTTTATTTTAGATACTGTGTTTGTCAAATAGAGGCTGGCAGTTCAATCTCTTCCTCTAGTGCCAGTATTAAAAAGCTGATAACAAAAGTATAACTTGCACATCATGTATGTTTTGGATTTTAGTAGTATCTGGGTTTGTCTTAAAGAATGATCTGTACATTGAAATATTTCAATTTAAGTACCTTSTAATTTCCTTAACGAGGGTGGAGGAGGAGACAGTGTGTCTGTTACAACATGTAGGGCAGTTCTGGAAAAGGTGAATGAGAGGTAAAATTCAATTACAGCTGCTAAAATTAAARTCTTTAATATGCTTAATGCCTTAAAGAGAAACTCCTTGAAGAGCTCTTCTTATTTTCAGTGTTAAAAAGAATCCTTCATTTTCTCTGATTTTTCTTGATTTCAACTAAACTTTAAGTGTTTTAGAATGTCCTGGAATTAGATTTAAGCACTTTCAAAGATATATTTGAAAAACTTGCAGAATATGAAGATGAAATCACTTCGTTAATTTTACGTCTCATTACACTTGGTGATGTTTAACTGGGTTATTTTTTTTTAATGAAACTTTTCAAAGATTTAATAGATATAAAAGCCAGGTCTGTAATGGCACACTGGAACTGTCTTAACTTGTTAYATTTTTTTAAAATAGCTTTGGGATGGCCTATGACTTCATTGACTCAGTTGGAAATGATGTGGATGTCGTATCTGATTCAGAGGTATGGACACATCTTAAATTCTCTCRTTCAGATTCTTGTGTAAACTTTTATTTTAAGATACTGGGATGGCTTCTGGCATCTTTGTGTCCTTTGGGGAAAGGGAAAGATCCCTTAATGAATCACAGATCACCAAGTAAGGAAAYTGTGATCACTGAATAAGAAATGTAGAGAGAAAATCATATTTCCTCTGGAGTTCTATAAATAATCTGCAGCTGAAGCATGCAGTTTAGTGAATGCAGCACATCAGTCTTGCAGGGTAGTTGTCTTGTGTGTTTGAAATCAGTTATTTTGATGCAAACTGTTACTCTTCAGATTTATTTTTTTCCTATTCTTATCTAGAAGAGAGATCTCCCCTCCAACTTCTTCTTTCCTTTGATTTTTGTCAGCTTGTCAGCTCTTTTGGTGCTGGTAATATCTGTAGAATTCAGATGAGGCCTCTCAGAAGAGGAAACACACTGATGTTAATATTTGTCAGATTTGTATTCAGGCTTAGATCTCTGGATTGCTTTGGACACCTGACAAGGCATTGGTATTCCTGCTGTGAAAATAAAAGGTTTACAATCCAAATCATCTGCTTACATATTTTTGTCATTTTTGTTGGTACCTGGTCATGGTGATCCAATCAGACAATGTGTTTAAGCTCTGTGTGTGTTATTTCTACTGATGTCTTGGTCTCTTTGTCACTGTCACTTGTGTTCTCTGCCCTCAGCAAATRCATTTTCTTGGGGAATGGTTTTAAAATCCTTGGCACTGTCAGGTTTTATTTGACAATGTGTGCTGGGGTGGAACGAATTTTCTTCCCAGTGGCTGGTAAAGCACTGTTTTGGGATTGTCCTGAGCACAGGTTGATAATTCAGAGATGTTTTTGTTGCTGCTGAGCAGGGCTTACACAGATCCAAGGCCTTTCCTGCTTCTCATCCAGCTGTGCTGGCAGGGGGGTGGCAGTGCATGGAAAACAGGGAAGAGACAGCCAGGACAGGTGACCCTGACTGACCAAAGGGGGCTGGGGGAAGATGAGGGAAGGGGGGATCTTTGCAGTGATGGTGTTTAAACTTGGAGTGTCCCCAAGGCACTGTTACACATGATGGGGCCTTAGTTTCCTGAGAAGTGTCTTCCAATGCAGCATAATAATATTGAATATTCTCTCTTTTCACTTTCCTTCTGCAAGAACATCAAAAARCTCCTGAAGATCCCTTACAGCAAGTCCCACGTGAGCATGGCAGTGCACAGAATTGGGAGGACACTCCTGCTGGATGAGCTGGATATCCAGGAACTCTTCATGAGATCATCTCAGGTGAACCACTTAGTTCTTGATACCCGTGGCACGTGGGCAAAATGCATTCTTTCAGGAATAGAGCAGCCAGCAAGAAAATGTTAGGAAATTCCTGAGAATGTGTGGGTACCAAAGGTGTTCTGTTCTGCAGTAGTTTACCCACAAACTACGTTTCATGTCCTGTGTTTATGGTACTGTAGGATTAATATTCTGTCTCACTTTTGTGTAATGACTTCAGTATTGCCATTGGATTGGGTTTTTTTATGTATTTCTTACTGTGTAGCCTCTTAGATATATTATTTTCTAATTAAATCAGTTTTTTCTAGAAACTTTCCTAGAAACTATATTTTCCATAAATGACTAATTCAGGACTTCAGCTCTGAAGTTATTTTCTGGGTTTCTTGTTGTGGATGAGTGTTTGTAAGTTTATAAGGCACTTGGTTTACTTTGCAGATGCTTCTTGACATTATTTTCATATTTCTTCTGTTGCCTAGACAGGGGACTGGACATGGCTGAAAGAGTTTTATCAGAGGCTGATTGATCAGAAGTGGCAAAGAAAAAAGAAGAGTAAAGAACATTGGTACCAGAAGGCAATACTTTCTAAATTTTTGTATTACAGGTAACCTTTTGTCTGCATGAAACTTGAAYTCTGCACCACTTCTTGGAGTAAATGTTAAAATTTCATTTTGGCCTGTCTTTCTCCTTATACAGAGGGAATTGAGGGGTGAGGTCAGGAAATAACATGTTTCCACAGAAATTGAAGTATTTTCCTTTAAAATTGAAACACTAAAGGATTAAAGATGAACAGCATGACTTAATTAACTGCACATCAGCCAAGTCATTTGTTGGCAAGGGTACATCAAACATAACAACTCTAAAAATGGATCTGTTTGCGTCTTGTCAGCTGAACTTGTACATGTTTCCTTGTCAGCATTAATGGAGATGGAGCTGCTCAGCCTGTTCCTTCCACTTCCAAGCAGCACCAGGAGGGTCCTGTTGCAGGTGAGGGTGATGAAGCAGGAAGGGCCTCCTGGCCAGCTCCTTTTGAAATGCCTTCCTCGCTATCTGAAGATCCAGGTGCCTCTAACCAGGTTGGTGTGGAGAATGTTTTACGTGGCACCTCAGTGTTTGTAGAGCCACGGATGTGGAAAAAGGTTCTCACAAGTGCTGCTGCAGCTCCCTTTGCTCAAAGAGCTCAGCTGAGGCTTGAGGAGAACTTGGCAGGAGGTGCAGTTCCAGACTTGCCAGTGGTTCAGAGCTCCAAATTTCAGATGCTTGTTCTGTCGCTGTAATGTTAAATTGCTGTTTATCCCAGCATCTTTGAGAAACAAAGCCTTTGGCTAACAGTAATTATCAGTGCCTTTACCTAAAAGTAGGAAAATCCTGATAATCAGAAGAAGCCTAAAGTTCTGCCCTTTCTTTTTAAATCTGCCATTAAAACCCATCTTTTGGTGGCCCTGAATTTATTAGGTGAAGAGGAAGATCAAAATTTCTGACAAGAGAAAACAGTTAAACACTTTTAAGCACTGTTTAAGTACTTAAAAATACTTGCCATGAGATTACACAAGTGAAAGGGGAGATGTTTGCAGCAATTAGGCAGCAAACTATGATTAGTATCAGGCCCTAATTCTGARTTTCTATTCTGGCTAAACTTATTTATGAAAACTGTTAATTCCTGTGGCTTTTGTGAGTAATCTAAAACAGGAATTGATTAAATTTTGGAGAGGTTGAAAGGTCTGCTGTCTTCAGTCTGCATTAATGTAATAATGATGCTACAGTTGTGCTTGCACAGTATTACCAACTGATCTGCCAAATTTGGGGAGTTTCTAACCTACATTGGCCATAAAATTGTAACTGCATGTGTTGTGTGAAGTGGAGAAATACTTCAGTGCTTGAAAGCTTTTAGAAAAAGCTTTCTCTCTTCCACCCTCTTGAGGAACCATTGCCCAATTCAGCAGACTGTTTATCATACAGAAACTGTTGTGCATTTGCACAGTGCCATTTTTTCCAGTTCATAAATAAACCAGGATAGAGGTTTTGCTTCTGGACAGTGATGATCTGGTGTTGACCCTGGGTTAATAAGGAGCTCCTGTCAATACTTCCTGGTTTCTTCCCAGAGCCTCTGAGAATATCACAAAATACAACATTTTGGCACTAACTATASAAAAGAAGCATTCACTGCATAGAGGCTTTTTGCAGTTAAATGCAGATTTATTTAAAGATGTTGGAGATAAAGGTTTTTCCCTTACATGCTTTTGTTGTTCATATCTTTTTAAATGGCTAACTTGACCTCAGCAGCAGAATCACTCCTTATCCTTGTGCTCTCCACAGGGAAATGTGCCTCTTGAACCCTCATATCTAGTGGGGCACGTGGCCTCAGCCCCCAGAGAACAAAACCTGACTCCTTTGTTCAATGATGGGGAGAACAGTCAGGTATGCTTGATGTGAGAGCTGAACCCCCAGGTTAAACCAAGGCCTCCAGGCTGGGCCTGCACTGGATCCAAGGGCAAACCTCAGTCCCTGTAGAATTGGCTTTTGTGGCATCTGCAATTTTTAGTTCCTGTGAACGTGCCGGGTTTGTCACGTGCCGCTTTTTATTTGCTGCTTTGGCTTCTTGCTGTCTCCTAATTCCACAGAATGTCCTGGAGAGCAAGTGTTATAACCACTGATTTACAAGCCAATTCTGTTTTCTCTTAATGAAGGGACTTAAGAATGACTTTGTCCGTAACATCCTGTGGACCTTTGAGGATATCCACATGTTGGTGGGGTCAAATATGCCAATATTTGGAGGTGGGAGATACCCTGCTGTGAGCCTGCGTCTCAGGTGAGCTTAGAAGTCCACAGATATTATTTCTACCAGCCTTGACTGATTTTTTACTTTGTTTCCTGTTTAGCTCTCTGCATTTTTTGCTATTTTTACAAAAGAGAGCAGTAATGTTTCGTCTCCTGGGAGTCTGAATTTCAGTAGCTGCTTGTTGGGCACTTAAAATGTTACAGAGCRGTGAGACAGAACTATTCCAATCCCAATTTAATGTCAATCCCATCRTTACCACTCTTCCTGTTCCTGCCTCTGCATAAGCAAAGACTGAGCAGAGACTTGAAGCTCGTTTGGTGTATTTATCATCTWTTTAAGACCCATTTAGAAATTAACAGTACCTTGCTCTGCAAGGAATTTTGGAAGGTCTGGRAGTAGGTTTGTGCTATAGTTAGTTGCAGCTAAAAATGCTACTCCTTTAGAACTTCAGAAGTACTTAYTGTCTTGGTAATAGTGTGACATCTGAAGCCTGTTAAATGTGGGCAAAAACTCCAAACTGCTGAGGGGATGTGAGCATATTCCATTGGAGAGATCAGCACATCTGTTTTGCTATAACTCATTAATACAGCAATTCACAAATAATTGGTTTAGTATTCATCCACTCTCAGGTGACTTAAACCTAAATCCCATTAGTAAATATCCCTAATATTTCCTGAAGGGTAAACAAAGATTTAAGTAACACTAGAAATATTTTATTTTAGGGATAACAACAAGCCAATAAATGTGCTAACAGGGATTGACTATTGGTTGGACAACTTAATATGCAACGTACCAGAGCTTGTGATGTGCTTTCATGTCAATGGGATTGTTCAGGTAAGTCTGGTTCTTTGCATTATGCCTCAAAATAATAATTCATTCTTCATCTTCTAAAATTGCCTCAGTTWTAACAGATCCTTCACACTGTTCTGAGCAAAGATAACAAAAATCCTGTGTTGCAGAATGAGAAGCATCTTAGCTTGCAGCAGTCATCTAAAAATAAGTGTTCTTTCTTCCCCTCCCTTTCATGCATGCAAGATTCCTTTTTCCCCTGATGTTTTGAGTGAAGGCAAAAATAAGAAATGCAACAGCAGAAATCAGTTTCTTACATCTTGAAATCTGCAGTGCTGCCTTGCCAAGACAGATGCAAACTTTTGAATGTTTGTTGATGCTGTTTTACTGCAGACCAGCTGTGTTTCTGTTCCACCTGGTAGCCTGGAGTTCTTTCCTCAGCTGACTGGGTTTCATTGAAATAACAGATGTTGTACCTTCTCCCCCTTGTTTTTCCTCATCTTGTGTTCTCCATTCACCATGTTTGTGACAGAAATGGATCCTTCTTAAAGCTTTGATTGAGTGGTGTAGTCAAGATGTGCTTGCTTAAAGTACATCATAGAAATTAACTCAGTTTATCATAATAACATCCTTTGTTTCTTTGACAGAGACACTGATATATTAATTTTGGTGTCACACAACCCTCCTAAGCTTGAGTTTTGACTTCTCTTCTTTGCAGAAATATGAAATGATCAAGACTGAAGATATTCCCAATTTGGAAAACTCTAATTTTTCTACCAAAGTGATAAAAGATATTGCTCAAAATATCTTATCTTTCCTGAAATCAAATTGCACCAAAGAAGGACACACYTATTGGCTGTTTAAAGGTAAGAAGGTTTAGATCAGTTTGAAAAGATTGATGGTAATGTGATGTTGATTAATGAAACATTTTTCTTTTCAGCAAGTGGGAGTGACATAGTAAAGCTCTATGACCTTACCACGCTTTGTGAGGAGACTGAAGACAAATACCAAAACCCTTTTACAATGCCAGTGGCAATTCTGCTCTACAAGTGAGTTTTTATCATTTTTGTTGCAATACTTAACTCTATTCAGAACACAGACCAAAAATCATGATCAAATGACAATCGTACACAAACTTGCTGAATCTTAGTCCCACTAGATCAAAACAGACTTTTTCCTTTTCACCATTTCTCCATGTAAACTTCTCTGCTGACWAAGTCTTGGAGACCCATCATAAAGGTTGGAAGATTTACAGTTGTAGAATATTGTTAAAAGCTTCTTTTTTTTTTCTAGCCCAAAGAAATTATCCAAGGATTTCACTGTTTTGTTCCATTTTCTTAGAGTTGCTTGCAATATGATGCTGAAGAAAAACCAGAATAAGAAACACTATGGCACGATCAGAACCTTGCTCCTGAATTGTCTGAAGTTGTTGGACAATGGCAGACATCCTCAAGTAAGAATTCAATGTTTTCTTGCACTTTTGTGTAAATATAACAGATGCTGTAGCCATAATAAACCTGGTAATAAATACTGTGCTACTTCTTCTTCCCAGAGGAGAGAATTAAAATTTATAAACAAACTTAATAATTGATTTTATTTTTAAAGAATTCCCATGCTCTCTTTTTTAATTAGTGTTTTTTTGCTGCCCCTCATTGCAGCACAAGTCTTGTGTCCTGCTCTAAAAAGGAATTCCTCATTACATTCACCCTGTYGTTCTTGCTGCCAGAGACCCCTTTGGGAGCAGATCCTGGATAAAAAGTGTAAAATGTGAATATATGAACATTTTTACTCTGAAAGGGGCTGAAAACTGGGACAGGCCAACCAGAGAAGTTGTAGTCTCARTCCTTTCAGATACTCAAGGCCCAACTGGACCCAGTTCTGAGCAACCTGCCTTGATAAGTGGGTTGGGCTAGMGAGTGTCTAAATGACTAAAGCTGTTTTCAGCTGAAAATGAGTCCCAAAAATGCGACCTGAAAAATCTGAGTCATATTTAGAATGGATTACAAGAGGAGACATGGCACACATTAAGCTAATAAGAATGTGGATTCCTTCTAGAGTTGTGAGAGGTTTTTAAAATTCCAATGGAATCTCCTTAATTAATTTTTATTGCTTGCATAAGGTCCTTGTGTTGTCTCCTGTGATCTGCAAGCTGTTAGAACAGGCAGTACTTGTTCTCTACCAATTGGTTTTTATTCTCTTCTAAACCTGATCAGCTTGGATCCTTTTCCCTTCCAGGGAACTTGCTCAGGCTGTACTTACAGGTTATCAAACACCTCTTTGCATGTCCTCTGTCCTCCTTATTCTAAGATAATTTCTATTCTTGCCTCTTAAAAGAAAAATTTAACTTAATGAATCATTTTTTTTCTCTTCTTTGCAAAGATTATTGCTTCAGCAAACTACATGTTATCAGAGCTTTTTCAGCTGGATGAACCTAAAAAAGAAGACAGTGCAGACTTCCCTATAAATGGAAATTCTGATGAAAGTTACAGTGAGGAAGAGGAAGAGATGCCAGACAGTGATGAAAATGGTTCTTACAGCAACAGCTCTGATCCCCCAGATGACAATAAAGCAGTGGCAATAATCAAATCTGTTGGGGAGTTGTCAGTACCAGAGAAGTACAAGTCTGTGCATCGAATACGTGTAAGTGGCACTGGGGGGTATTGAAGGGTTTTCCTGGATGATTGAGTTAGTGGAACAAAAATGGGCAGTGAAATTCAGTTCCCTGGAGGTTTGCCTTCAGGTGAACCAGAGTGGGCAAAGAAAMACTTCATGAGCTGCTCATAAAATCTGAGGTGTTTGAATTTTATGGTAGAGCAGGCTTCATGGAGACTTCTCCTTACCATATTCCACTTTGTTATGATGTTACCTCTCATTTGCACCTTGTGGCCAGTCATTTTCATATTTCCTGTGTTGACCATTTCTTCTCTTCCCTCCCTGGTGCCCCACTGCAGCCCAGCTGTGCATTCCCTGTCTGCCACGGCACCGAGGAGCGCTGCAGGCTGGTGCTCAACCACGTCCTGGAGGTGAGTTCACTGCCAGCTTCCCGAGGCTGCTTCACCTCCCACCCAGTGCTTCAGCTGCTCTCTGTTTGCTAAATATTGCTCTCAAGGTGAATTAAATGATTTCTCCCTTTTGCAGGGTTTGAAGTCTGTTGACAGCAGTGTTAAAAAAGAGGGTGACCTTCCTGCAGCTGACCCCAGCACTCCAATCCCGTTGAAATATGAGGATGAATCCACCAGTGCTGGTCCTGAGTCTCTGGAAAAACAGATGGCCTTGTTTCTAGACAAAAGTAAGTTGCATTGTTGTGCAAATAAGACCTTTCCAGTGCCAACATAAACGGCTGCTACTTTATTTTGATTGTCAAAACAGTGTGTTTAAATCACTAATTGCACCATTGCCTAAGGAAAAGTGCACTGAAAATTGGAGAACAGTCTGTTCCTTTTTAAATATGAAAAGAGAAGCTCATTTGAGTTACTTTGCATAGCAAAGACTCTTTTATTAGTCAACACATGATTTTACTGGACCTTATTTAGATGTGGCTTTCATATGACTTCCATAAGGGCTTAGTATTTTGAGGTTTGGTATGTGGAGTGTAAGTTTTGTGGGTTGTTTTAAAAATAGACTTAATTTCTTTGTGTGTGTATGTGGGACCTGGATGTTYTGTGGAAGAATTTCTCCCTTCTGGCAGGTTGTGTTCCCACATTARGTTTGGTGCTTGAATTGCATATAAAATGTTAACTAGGATTTTGTTTTCTTTCTTGTACCTCTGCAATTGTGAAAGGAAGCAGCAAAGAAAGATGTTTTGTTTGCTTAAATGCTTAAACTCCAGAAGTTGCAGACGACAGTCTCTCTATTTTATTTTGTTCTGGAGTGACATGAGTTCCAGAAAAGATGTTTTGTTTGAAAGTAGTGGAGTTCTCTGCAGGGTAAGGAGCCCTGTAAGCGTAGCCCAGAAAAACATTTGTCTCACCTACTTTGGCAGTTCTTTATTCTTTACTTTCTCCTCCCTTCTCCCTTTGAAAAATCTCTGAATAAGAAGCCAGTTCAGTTTTGAGTTATTCACACTCGCACAGATTCCTGGATCTGTGCTTGAGTCCATCCCTGAAGTAGCAGCAGTGCCACTTGCTCACTTCTGCTTCCCAGTCCATGGGTTTCTTTTCTGTGATGTGAGTTATATGTTTTCTCTGCCACATGTACATACTACATACATATGGAAAGGATAAGTGCTCTAAATCCTGCAATTTCTAACTTCAAGAGAACTACCTGTGAATAGTGTATAGATACAGGGTATGTGCAGTGTGTGTGTCTTTAGCTGGGTGGGGTGTTACTATTTTAGATTGGTCTTTGTCCTAATAGAACATGTAGTGCTTAGAATTTATTATATTTACTTACTGTATATTTATATATACAATAATATAAGATAGTGAGTTGTAAGGTAGTGGGTTTACAAGTCAGGCCTTGTAAATCCACCTTAAGCAAGAGACTCATTTCTGTATGCAAATACTGTCAGGGCAAAATTCTGTCCCTTGGTGGGGACAGGCCTTAAATCAGGAACAGTGACCTGTTCTTTCTGGTTCTATAACCACTGCACCATCAAAGAAAAGCTTCATAACCTTATGCAGAGGATATTTTGAAATGAGTGTGAGAAAGGGCTTGGTTTTCCTTGTGGGAAGGACCAGGTTATCCAGGTTCTTGTGTGCTGGAGGCTAAACCCACACATGGAAGCTTTCTCACAGAGACTGTTCATACAGAAGCTGAGCATTTATCTTAAGGATTTGGTGGAGAACATGACAAATTCTGCCTGTGGCTTTCTTGTTCTTTTCTATGGCTCCCTGAGGGAGCAGTGTTGGCCTCTGCTCCTGTGTTTCACAAGCTGTCTGAGGTCAGAGAGGTCACCTGCACTGTCACTGTCCCACTGGATTCCAGCGTCCTGCTGTCAGGTGCAGTGCCTGGACAAGTGCCAGGCGTTGGGTCTGTTTTGCAGATGATAATGGAGGGGCAGATGAGCTGGCAGAACTCTGCCTGTGCAGGGCTGGAATCAGGCAATTCCCATCCTGCCCGTGCTGACGGAGCCCTGTCCAACCTCTGGTACATGTTAGAGAGGAAACTCACTGATGAGGTTCTGTTCCTCTTACAGTGGGCTCCTTCCAGAAGGGGAAGCATTCCAGTCAGTCAGGAATGATTCCTGGATCGTGGCAATATAAAATGAAACTCCAGCTCATCCTGAAATCATCAAGAGCTTATTATGTGYTGTCTGATGCTGCCATGATCCTGCAGAAATACGGGCGAGCGCTGCGATACATCAAGCTGGCCCTGCAGTGCCATGGTAAGTTCCTTGAGTGGATTTGTCACCTGTGCCACTGCCTGGAGATACCTGTCACCACATCAGATCCTGCTCTCTGTGATTTTCCCCTGTGGTGTGCAGTGACAAGTCTGACAAGACTGTGTTTTACTGAACTCAGTGTCCAGCTCAGTATTCAGGGCAGAAGTTGTAGTGAGGATAACTTTTGTCACTGATCGATAGAAAGACAATCCCATTTTGAAAGGTTGGGAACTTGAGGGCATGTTTGGAGCTCCAGAGCAGCTGAATTTGGGAGAGTCTGCCCTGGTGCCAAGGACAAGACACTATTCTGTGCTCCAAGTGATGCTGCTGCAAGCTGGTGTTTTTTCCCTGGTGGTTCCCTTGTTATTTAACTATATCCTTGACTCTGAGAAATATTAAACCTCCTCAGCAGCTGGATTGGATGCTCCTCTAAAATAGAATACATCTTGAAGTATTACTGAGGAAAAGGAAAAAAAAAAAGCCAAATCAGGCTGTTTAGACTAATACTGCCATAATGAGAGGAACTAACTGGGAAGTGCCAGTAGCTTAGTGCTAAAGTGCTGCTGTTTCCCTACCATAGGAGAAACCTCCTATCTTAGGGCAGGAGGAGGTTTATAAAGCAAACCCACTTGATCTTAGCCCAAAGCATCAATAGACCTCTCAATAACTCACAGCACTCTGCAGCTTTCAGTCTTTTATAGACCCGAGAAGCAGCTTTAACCTTTGCCTTTTGGAAATGAACTCTTCAGGCTGTATCTCCCTTGAGTTAATCTGCAGAAAGTCAGTTTTCCCTTGGTCAGATCTGAGGTTAGCATTTGTAATTACCACAGTGACTGCTCATCTTGGACAACACAGGAGCTCTTTTTAAAGCATCAGCTGTCTAGAGCAACTGTGACTTTAAAATAGGTTATTTCTTCTGAGGATAACAAGTGTTGTCACACTTGTTCTCTGTATGCAGACAGGTAACATAAAACCCAATTATCTTGTCAGTTTGTGTCAAGCCTTTTGATGTGTAATTCATCTCTTTCCCCCTCCCTCATCCATGTTTTTTTATTTTATTCCCACCAGATACCTACTGCTGCCTGTGTGGCAGCATGCTGCCYGAGGTGCTGGTGTTCCTGTGTCAGTGCTTAACCCTTTGTGGAGATATCCAGTTAATGCTGGCTCAGAATGCAAACAACAGAGCAGCTTACCTTGAGGAATATAATTACCAGACTAAAGAAGATCAGGAGATTCTACACAGCCTTCACAGAGAATCCAGGTGCCAAGGTATGATCCTGACACGGGAGAAGTGCCAGACTTTGGGTACATGACAGACATAAATAAATCCATTGGGTTTCCTCAAAATCGTGCTCTAGGAGAACTTGTGGCAGAGGGATTATTGCACATCTGTTTTCTTCAGAGAAGGCTCATCCTGCCTRTCATACAGAAGGGGGTTGTCAAGGTATTGTATGACATGGCCTGAAGCTGTGAAACAACTAAAGGCAGTAACAGTTTCAGTAATAAATAAAATCTACCTGACATGAGTCTTGTATTTTCTCTGGGCGCTTTTCCCCAGACTTAATTTAGAGAAATRCTGTTTGACACAAAGGCTTTGCATTTTGTTTTCCAGTGTTTGCCTGGGCTACAGATTTATCCACAGACTTGGAATACCAGCTTTCTGTCAGCTGTAAATGCTATGAAGCAGCTTATGAAATCCTGCTCTTCAGTAACTTAAAAAGCCAAAACCCAGAGCAGCACATCCAGGTGCTCAAGAGGATGGGCAATATCAGGAATGAGATTGGAGTGTTCTACATGAACCAGGCAGCTGCCGTGCAGACTGAGAGAGTGGGCAAGTATCCTTTTTCCATTCCTGGGCATTTCATGGAGTTACAGCAGCGATCAAGTTCACTAATTGTATGAAAAATCTATTTCTGATTATAAAGAGGGCATTTAAATGACTTGGTAGTTTATTAATGTCCACTGTGATTATTTGTTTACAGCAGATCACTGTGGCTTGTACACTGTAGTTAATTGAGCCTAAACTGAATAATGGAATATATAGTTTGGAGAAATTCCTTTAAATGTGTAGAATGCTGTAGTGGTTCAGGGCAAATTTGGGAGCCCTCCCTCCCCTCCTCCAACCGGTTTGGAAAGAAAACCTCAGGGAGAAGTGGAAAGAACCCTGTTTATTAAACAGGCAAAGCACTCCCCAGCACGAAAAATTGAACAATACCCGATGCCAAGAACTTGGTGCCCCTCTGGAGAGATGACAGATTTGGGAAAGAAGTCCCTCCTGGAGGTGGTTGCTCTCTCTCAGCCCCTCTGGTGCTGGGAAAAGTTGCTGTGCAGGGTCGATCTCAGTGGGTTCCAGTTGCAACCCCCATGTCCTCAGTCCAGAGGGATTTTAACAGTTCCAAGGGAAGGTGAAAAAAAGGAAGAAAAAAAAAAAGGAAAGAGGAAAAAAAAACCTAGGAGGAAAAGGCCAAGTTTCTCCCCCTCAGCTGGCTACACGCTCACTAACTAACTACCAAAAAAAAAAAGGGAATAAAAAGAAGAGTTTTCCATCCCTCCCCATGTGTTGCTGACTCTGACTGTCAAGGCCAGCTGGTGGAGGAGAGTTTCTGGAAACAAACTGTGTGCCTCTCCCTTCCCCCTGCTCCCAGACCAAAGGCACAAATACCCAACACAAACCCACCAGATGATCAGGGATACAAACATCATAACATCACCCCAGGACAAATGCTCTCCAAAAACTATCAGGGAAGTTTCAAACCCTGTTGTGAAAGGGAGGCCGTGTTGCATTCTTGATGTGTTGGGTTTAGCCCAGCATGAACAAGCAGCAGCTTAATTTAAACAAAAGAATAACTTCAGTAAAGTCAGCCTGTGAATTTTTTGTGTGTAAATCCTTGGAAGATTTCCTTCTGGCTTATTTTTGGTGGGCTTTTTTTTTGAGGAAAAGGTTTTTAGGGTGAGGTGTTCAGTGGGGTTTTGTTTTTGAAAGCAAACGCAATGTTGTGTAGCAGTAAGAGTTCTTTTAAGTGGAACAAGTGAGGTGCTGGTAGTTGAGTGTAAACAGCTCCTCTTACCCAAATGCCAGCTGTTTCCTGTGACCTTTGTCCAAGTATTAGTTGATGAATTTGGCTTGAACTTTCAATTCTCTGATTTGTCATGATCTCTTCATTTTTGCAGAGGTTACTTTGTTGAAATTAAAGCTTAAAATACTGAATTTTACCTGTCTGTATTAGTCACATTTTATGTGCTTCATACTGARAATTTGTAGAACTAACTCCAGTCTCCTGAATTATTCCTGAGGAAACAAAATCTGCTGCATCCTGTTGCTTTCCTGGTGTTCTGTGTGTCCTATCATTGGAATTCTTTTGGAAGCATAGTGGGTGTTAGTAGTGCCCTTCAGGTATTAAGCCCTCAACCATATGGAGTATTTTCTGTGAATTGGGCCTTCAGAATCATTTACCACCCTTAAATTCTAAGAGATGGTTTATAAGGGAGGCAAAATTGAAGGGTTTGTTCAGGACCTCTGAGGAATTTTGAGTCTCTAAGCCTTGTGCTTCACCCTAGTGAGTAAAAACGTCTCGACGACGGAGCAGCAGCTCTGGAAGAAAAGTTTCTCCTGCTTTGAAGAAGGAATTCAGAATTTTGAGTCCATTGATGATGCCACCAATGCTGCCCTGCTGCTGTGCAACACGGGGAGGCTGATGAGGATCTGTGCCCAGGCCCACTGTGCAGCTGAAGGGGACTTCAAAAGGGAGTTTTCCCCAGAAGAGGCCCTTTATTACAATAAGGTAACACCTCCCTGTTTAAACAGGGCCCAGACCCCAAAATGCCTTTTCCTGTGAGGAATTTATGACTACTTTGGTAAATATGTTTAAATTTGGGTGCAATAATCTGGGATAGCTGTTCTGCTTCCATGCTATCCTAATCCTTGCTCTGTGGGCTTTGGTGGTGGTGTTGAGGTTTGATTGCTGTGACATTCAGATGCTGATAGTGAACATAACACAGTGCCACACACAAGGGAGAGGAATTACATGGTCAGAATTGAAGTGMTTCTCAAATGGGAAATACAGAAGGAAGGTTCAGGGAGATATTTTGAGTAAAAGGAAGTTGATTTGTAGTTGTTAGAAATGCAGGCAGTAACTGTGTGTGCATGATTTTGTCATTTGTAGGCTATTGACTACTACCTGAAGGCATTGAGGTCTCTGGGGAAGAGGGATGTGCATCCAGCTGTTTGGGATTCTGTGAACTGGGAGCTGTCTACAACCTATTTCACCATGGCAACTCTGCAGCAGGATTATGCTCCCTTATCCAGAAAGGCTCAGGAACAGGTAACAGAGGGCATTCCTTGTGTCTGACAAAGTGCATCGTTGGCATCCTGGRAAACTGAACAGGGAGCAAAATTGCTATTGGAGTTGTAGAATCCTACAATGGTTTGGCTTGGAAAAGACCCTAAAACCCATCTTGTTCCACCCCTGGCATGGCAGGGACACCTTCCACTATCCCAGGTTGCTCCCAGTGTCCAGCCTGGCCTTGGGCACTGCCAGGGATCGAGGGGCAGTCACAGCTTCTCTGGGCACCCTGTGCCAGGGCCTGCCCACCCTGCCAGGGAACAATTCCTGCCCAATATCTACTCTAAATCTTCCTTCAGCTTAAGGCTGTTTCCCCTTTGTCCTACACCACACGCCCTTGTGAAAAGCCCCTCCTCAGGGATTTTTTTTTCTTAAATTTGTTTTTATTTATGTTGTAGATAGAGAAGGAAGTCAGTGAAGCCATGATGAAGTCCTTGAAGTACTGTGATGTTGACACAGTGTCTGAACGGCAGCCCCTGTGCCAGTACCGAGCTGCCACCATCCACCACAGGCTGGCTTCCATGTACCACAGCTGCCTCAGGAACCAGGTACTGCTCCAGACCCTTTGATTGCCCAAATTCCATCCTTAACATGTTCAATATGTGTGGAGCTGATTATTTATCCTTCTACCCCTAGCTGCRATAGATTTATTTCAATTTCGTAATTTCACGAAATTTTCAATTTCGTCATTTCAATTACTTAACCAAAGAAAGGAGTGCTGTTTCCCAACCCCTCTCCAAGTAAACCTTTCCAGTGGCTCCTCATGAACACCCAGAGAGGGGGGATTCACTCTGTGCCCTCCTGTGAGTGCAGGTTGGTGATGAGCACCTGAGGAAGCAGCACCGTGTCCTTGCTGATCTCCACTACAGCAAAGCAGTGAGGCTCTTCCAGCTCCTGAAGGATGCCCCCTGYGAGTTCCTGCGTGTGCAGCTGGAGAGAGTGGCCTTTGCAGAGTTCCAGATGGCCAGTAAGTGTAGCTCTGCCTTTAAACAGCTTTCCAAACCACCTCTGCCTACTTAGTTTCATTTTTAGACAACTAAATTTATATGAGAGCAGGAGCAATCTGCTGCTCGGAATAGAATTTTCCTCAAGAGAGGAGACAAGGCACTTTTATCTTGCTGGTTTTCAGCTGACTAGGGCACTSTGTGCTTTCTCTAGGGCAGCATGTGCTTTCTTCCTAACTCTTGAAGTCTTTGGAATGGAAGAAGAATACAGTTTGTAACATAAACCTTTTGTCCTTCATTTTTATGTTTTTTTTAGGTCAGAACAGCAGTGCTGGGAAATTAAAGACTCTGTCTGGGGCCCTTGATATAATGACCAAAACCAAGGGTGCATTTCAGCTCATCAGGAAGGAGCTTGTGGCAGAAATTGAACAGGTAAAGGAACCTCAAGTGGTGTGATGCCTGCTCCCTTCTGGCTTGTGCCTTCACAAAAGAATGGTCATTTGGCAGTTAAAATATTCCTTGGTTACTTTTCCACACAGCCAGTGGCCTAAAGAGTGTGGACAGAGTTAGATGTATTGCAGTTCTCCCTTAACCTGGAAGTGAATAAAAAAATATTCCTTTAAAACATCATCCAGAGATGGATTAAAACACATTTTTGTCCAGATGTGGACTGCCTGACTGTGTGAATGGACTTCTTCTTTCTGTTATCTCTTAAAAGTCTTCTCTAAGAACTTCAGAATCTGTGTATAATAAAAAAAAGTTCTCTGTCTCTGGTATATTTCATATTTAAATATTAAAAGATGCAGGGCTGTCTGTAGCCACTGTGAATTACATTCCTGATGCCTCCGTCCAGGATTACTTGCAGGACGTGCTGATGTGTGTGTCCCTTGCTGGCAGTTGGGGTAACACATGTAAAAGCTCACCTGCAAGAGGCTTTTTTTAAATCACTCCCTGTATTTAAAAGGTGGAATTCAGTCAAATAGTTTTGGGTTGTTTCTCTCCTGTAGATCAGCAAGGATGAAAGTCCTGCTGAGAGCGTGTCAGTGAACGATTCCTCTGCAGGCCTTAACAAAGAGGAAGTCTTGAAACTGCTCGGGATTTTTGAGTCCAGGATGTCTTTCCTTCTCCTCCAGTCCATTAAATTGTTAACTTCAAGCAAAAAAAAGATTGGGTAAGTTGAAGCTTGGTGTCCTTTATCCTGACTGACATGGGATTGGTGTGACAGAGCAGAGTTCCTGGGGGAGAAGCTGCTCTTGATGCATCTTGCTGATCAAATGTCAGTGGAATTTGGCAAGCAGAACACTGGAGAAGGAATTCAGGCACGTCAGTAATGCTGCAAAGAGAGGGAGGTCAGAGAATTTACTAATTCCTAATGGAGCCTTCTGTCCTGCTGCTGGGATTCAGGACAAACCTGACTTTCTTTTGTGCTGACTTTGCTGCCACACCAAATCTCAACATCCCTTCAAATTCCTTCCCCCACTCCTTCTGTTGCTGTGATCTGCATGTGTGTGGTGTTCCTTTTGGGACCCAGAAAATACCTTTTACTCCCCCAGCAGCAAGTATGTGATTGCAGAACTSTTGCTAATGTTACATAAAGTGAAGTTCTGAAAGTGTGGCATTAATTTTAGAGGATTCTTTTAGGCTTGGAAGCTGGGTTAATAGTTTTGGGGATTGAAGCACTGCTGATGGAAGAGCTGTTTTGCTAAAAGTAAACTGTGAAATGASTTCATTGTGCCCAGGAAGTTTTGTGCTGATAGTGGGAGACTAGTAAATAGAAAACATGAGAAGAGAACACAGCCTGGGTGTGTTTTTAGCTGTTTCCCARGCAATGTTAGGAGCTTTCACCTCCTAAAAAAGAGCTTCCACAAGGTGGCAATGTGAATATGTGAAACASAGAGGAATTTCACAGGATAATTTATATGCTACCAAGCAGATGTCACAGCTAACTCTGTAAATAGGTTTAGTTCTGTTGTCTTACAACATGAGCAACTCCTCATTTTTTTTGTTTTGGAGAGTTTTTACCCCCACATTTACCTTGAGGTTTTGCACTGAAGATTCCACACAGGGAACCTGTCTCAGTTTGAATGCTGTGAAATGAGACTCTTAAAATCTGCTCAACTCCTTGAAACTTTTGAGGCCAAGCTTGAAACTACCTTTGATTTAACCTTTCTTGTGCCTTCTGTACATCCTGTGTGCATTTCCTGCCTTCTGCTTTAATAATGGGGTAAAAAAAGGGAGGAAAATGGAGCTCAAACGCTGCTTCAGGGTCTCAGGTGCACTTTGGCAGGAGAACATGCAGGAAAATGAGTGTTTGAGAGCCAAACCTGCAGCCTGGCAGTCAAAATGCATAAAATCACTTTTACCCTCCCAGAGTGGAATCATGAGCAGAACAGAACTTGGCTGWGCAAACCAGAGGAGAAAAGTAATTGAAAGTAATAGTTTGTTCTGGGAATACCTGTAACTCATCCCAGAAATACTTTGCATTTCAGTAGCTTTTTATTGACTACCTGTTCTGTTTAATAAATGAACCTGATTCCTGCCAAGTGCGTGATGGATTTAATTTGCTTCAACATCTCTCAGTCATTCCTGAAGCACTTGCAATTAACCTGACTGCTGCTAGTACATTTTCTATTATATTGTATTTATATTTTATGTTCCTGCCTGCAGTATAAACAGAATGCTCTGACTGCAGTGCTGGGAATGGTGAGAGCTGAGGACATCCCCAGGGAAACTCATCAACATTCTTTAATAATGCTCTTGATAATTTGCAGACCGAAGAGCTGCAGTCAGGTGTAGTAAAGCATCCCCTACACCCAGCAAGTGTTTTCCTTATAGGGAAAAGTTTAGGGCTCACCCTTTTAAGGTGAAGAACCCAGAAACTTTGATACCCTCCTGACAAGGATTGACTCAGCACCAGCACAAGGACATGGATTGAGCTCTGAGACTGTAATTCAAAGTCTCTTGGTGATGTTATTGGCTGCAGGCCAGGTTATCCCTCCTAGAACATTCACTATTTAGGAAGGAGCACTAAGGAAGTGACAGGCTTTTTGGGGTGTCTTAGCAAGGTGTAAGAGACTTCTCACACACCTGTGTGCAGCTTTATCATTTTGTTTTCTGTAACGTTTGTTATTTTGTTATTTTTCCTTATTAAACCTTCTGATTTAGAGAACACCTCTGAGGAGCAGTCTGGCTAATTAATTACTGCCACTTCTCTGCAGACAGGCTGGACCCTCAGAGATTGATATATAAACACGTGGTTTATTGCACTCCAGCCACGCGTTACTCAGTATCAGTCAGGTGCAGGAGTTGTGATTCTTTGCTCTCTTTGCAGGGGCAGCAGCAGCAATGAGGAAGAAGCAGCCGTGAAAACCAACAAGCAGGTTTACTCCCTGCTGCTTCGTGCCACTGCCAACAAGGGGCTGTCCCTGCTGGAGCGCACGGAGCTGCTGCTGACCCTGCTGGAGCAGTTGTCCGCCCGGAGCGAGGGCGGCCCCGGCGTGCAGTGAGGGCGGCCCGCAGCAGCCCCAGTGCCTTGCCCGCGCTCCCGGGGGATGTTTGTGTTCCTTCAGGGGCAGCTCTCACCGCTCTTGTTCCGCTGGAACCCGGCAAAGCACAGCGATTCCTTTTTTTTTATCATCCCCACAAAGCTCTCCTTGTTGAGCTCCCCGTGTTTCTTTGTTTGAAATGGCAGCTTGGGAGTTCCGGAGATAAAAAATGTAACTTTTGCACCGTGGGGAAATTCCTGGTTTTTCTTTTTGAGGTGGAATCCGTGTTTTTGTGTAAAGATGTAACCTCACAGCTGCTCTGGTTTGATATTTAATAAAATGTGTTTTGTAAGCAGGGCTGCACTGGAACATTTCAACTGCTAAAGGCAGCCCAAGTTGTACCAGGAGATTTCTGTGGAATATTTGGATGCACTTCTTAATCCCAGGGAGGATCCTGCACCAAAACCTGTGCCTTTCTAGCTTTGATGTGACTCTTGTAATTTATCAGCCATCTCTGGGATTTTGGTTTGGAAAGTGAATGGTTTCAGCTGTGTTGGAATTGATCAAGAATAGTATTATTACCTTTTTCAGACTTGAAACTGTGAATAAAAGAGAAGATATTTTTAAATAAAAATTTATTTATTAAATATAAACACATCAGTCTGCCTTGTTCTTGGTTATGGCCCTCCTCAGAGCATCAAACTGCTCAACAGAATTAAAACTTATTTGAAAGACAGAAAAAAGTCTGTAAACTCCAACAGTGACTGAGGTCTTACCTCAGCATGTGAAAACTCAGGGTTTTTTTGCTAACGTGTATTATCTGAAGATAAAATTTTCCAGAATGTAACATCTGCTGTCCTGATGATGTTCTACAGCTAAATGTGGTTCATTCTTGCATAATAACAGTATAAACCACTTTACATAAAGGTAGAAATGGGTTTTACATGCATTCATATGGAAYTACATGAGCTTTTTAAGGTCCTTTCCAACCCAACCCATCCTGGCACTGTGTGATCTGCCCTCCTGAGATTTCATTTCACCCTGAGAAAGGGAAGTGTTTCCTAAGGCCAACACTCATCCTGCTGTGCCCTGTGTGACTGATGAACCCACTGTGGAATTATTCAGTTTACAGGAACAGAACTGGGCTCAGGTTCTCCCTTGTTCCAGGTGTGGAGCCTCTCCCAGGGATGGAAATTCAGGTCCCATCCTCAGGCTGTACCTGGGCTGTGCAGCAAACGAGGATTTCTGTTATTGCAGGAACCTCAGCACTGTGCTGACAGCACAAATGACTTTCAGGAGGATTATAAATGAGTATATTATGATTCAAATCTCCTGTGAAGGCCCTGGCATTAGCTGGAGGGAGCTTTAGTGCTAAACAGGATTATTTTTCCCCTTACAGAGATAAACAATTAAAGCATAAACCACATCCAAAACAGACAACTCTAACACCATTATTAACTCTGATAAGCCAGTTTATTTCCCTGTTAATAAATCCTCCTTCTTCACAGGAATAGAAACCAAAACCTCATTTTTAAGACCCTGTCAGGGTAACAAGGGGCAGCAGCTGCCCTGAATTAGCCGCACACAGAGCAACTTCACTGCAAGAATCCTCCTGTTCCACTCAGACTCTACAATTACCATTTTTACACAGATATTTGAACAGCAGAACAACAAACAAACAACTTTACAGAAGAAAATACTTCATTGGAATATGGGGTTTTTTCCTGCAAAAGAAGATGTGCAAGTAAAACTGATGATACAGAGCAACTCAAACCTGAGCTGTGTGCTGGGGGATACCTGAGSTGAGTGTGGGACTGATTCCAGTGTCTCAGAGCCAGAATCTCAGAGTCCAGATTCAGAGCTGCTTTTCAAGGATAAAATATTCACAGAGCACACAGGAGGAARGGGAATAGCTGGATGCTTTAAGGATACTGGATAGATTCCAGATTTCTTCAGATATTTAGATGCAACCTTCTCACGTCCATCCCTGACCAGGACAGCGCTTCATAATCCCAAAAAACCCCACTTTTCTCGTAGGACAGCAGGTCTGCAGGCTGGAACCCGCCCTGGTGGAGCAGCACGTTGCCCTTGCTGGGTCTGTCAGCGGGGCACGGAGCAGTGGAGGGGCTGCAGGGCTCTGTGGATGGCAGCAGCCAGGTCCTGCGCTGTGGGGCTCTCTGCAGTGCAGCTCACGGCCATCCCCGCGCCCTGCAGCGCCTCTGCCGTGCTGGGGCCGATGGCAGCCAACTGCAGGGACGACATTGTCACTGTCACCGCTCGGCCACAGCACCTGCACCCGCTCTGGCTCCTCCCAGCATCGACTCCCCCAGCTCAGCACACGGAGCAGCTCAGGCTGAAGGTTTGCAGCGTTAAAAGCCACCCATCGATGCAGCTACTTAGCGATGACTCAGGGAAGATGAGTATTTMTCCTGCCATTACAAACACTGAAAGCTCCCAGTCCCGTGGAACAGGGAGAAGTGAGAGGAATTTTAATCAGCTGCAGCCYGGTGCAAGCAACAACTCCTCACACCATCACAGCACTAAGAGAAAATGAAGGCCATCCCAAYGGAGATGGGGGAAATTGGTTGGGGAAAACATTCCCGGTGAAAACAATTTGTGAAAACGATTTCTTTTTTAAAATCCAGGCTGGATGGGCTTGGAGCAAGCTGKTGTAGTGGAAGGTGTCCCTGCCCGTGGCAAGGGGGTGGAACAAGATGGGCTTTAAGGTCCCTTCCAACCCMAACCAYTCTGGGATTCTATAATTCTATATAACAACATTTGTAGTTGCTATAAACAGAAACCAAAGATAAAATCCAGGTTTGCAGCGGTYGTAACCCCCTTTCTATCTCATTTGCCCACCCCAAATTTACTGCCTCTTGTATCCCACCATTTTTAAGAGAAGATACCTTGACTTGGTTGATSAAATCCCCTGAAAGCTTCTGGATGTGCTGGAGGCAGAATTTGACCCCGGAGGGGCTGAAGAAGGCGACGCTCGCAGGGATCCCCTGGGGGAGAGGAAGCAGAGGTTGGCACAGCTCCCTCCTCCAGCTGTGTCCCACTGCCCTGGCACAGGGTGACAGCACACAGGGAATGGCTTCCCACTGCCACAGGGCAGGGCTGGATGGGATTTTGGGCAGGAATTGTTCCCTGGGAGGGTGGGAAGGGGCTGGGATGGAATTCCCAGAGAAGCTGTGGCTGCCCCTGGATCCCTGGCAGTGCCCAAGGCCAGGTTGGAGCAACCTGGGACAGTGGAAGGTGTCCCTGGCCATGGCAGGAGTGGCACTGGATGGAATTAAAGTTCCCTTCCCACCCAAACCATTCCATGATTCTGTAATTCTATGATGGAGGCTCCTAAAATGGAAAAATCAAAAGCCAATCTCAAAGAATTAAAAATAATGATTACTTTTACACAAACTACATAGGGCAGATAACTCCTGGATTCTGATTTGTGACACACAGCAAAGATCCCAGTGATATTTCAGTGACAAAAAAAGGAATATTCTGGGAGGCACTGTCACCTGCCTCAGAAAATCCCAAAYTACACCAGTACCTGTTGGGAGAAGTAACTGCTCAAAGATTCCTGCAGATCAGGGTGTTGGGTGGTTTGATAAACAGTGAGGCTTTCCAGGGCTACGCCTGCAATCAGGATATGCAATCATAATTAATCCATTCACTCATTTCTATTATTTCAATGAACATCCTAACTGCASTTAAGTGTAACTATTTTAGAATGAAAAGACACATCAAAGTTCTGTGAAGGATTTGTCCCAGAGCTGTGGGCTGCCATCCAAGCTCCCAGGGTTTACTCCCCCATCCTCTCCTCAGCAAGTTTTAATTCTTCCAATTTGCTCCACAAGCTTTAGGTACAACTTTTCTCATCACTGACTAATTAAAAYGGGTCTCCAGGGGAAGTTCAACCTTTTTCTCTAAGTGCTGTAGGAAGTACTTCTCTTTTCAGGGCTCCACAAGGAAATAGGAGAGCTGAGGAATTGGGTTTCTCTCCTGTAAACACAAACAAGAACTTTAATTAACTCAGGCCTGTAATAAAGAGTAAATGTGATTTAATACATTTTAAAGGTATCAAATGCTGATTTAYCAAATGCCTCACCACAGACACAGCCCTAAGGTAACTGCAAACATCTGCAGCCCCAATTCACAGCACAGAGGAACATTAAAAATATTCCATAACTGGAATATGAATATTGCCTAAAAAGATAACTTCCTTTGTAGAAGGGCAAGGGGAATAGAAATGCACTTTATCTCCTCCTCAACACAACCTGCCTCAATTGGATATTTAAAATCTGTCCCACTCAATAAATGACAGAGCTTTCTATAAAGGAATATTCAGGCAGAGAAAGAAAAGGACAATACTGTGCTGAAAAGTTTTGGTCTATCTGCARTTCCATTTTCTTAATTCCCCAAAGAAAAAGGATTCTGGATTCTGGGGTGGGAGTGGATATCCTCACTTGCTTTTGTCAAATCAGGAATTTAACAGCAGACTTGCTTTGCACAGTTTTTGCCTTTTCTATAAATAAGAAACAGAGAAAATTTCAAGATTAAATTCTACACAGATTGATACAGCTTTGCATTCAGCTTTCCAAAGACATGAAATGACTTTATGACTAATTCAGATTTGTTAATACRTTTTTAAGAGACAATTACTACAGAAAAAGTGCTGGAAGGAGACTGTTGGTTTATGCATGCAGACATTCTTCAGGGATAATAATAAAAAAGGGCAGGAGAGTGAAAATGAAATGGAAAGATCCTTGTAGGAGCCAACCCAGACACACCTGAGTGTCCTGACTGCACACTGAGGTTTTATGAGAAACCACAGATATCCTTCAATTWAAATTAAAAATTAGAGGAAGAATGAACTTGGCTCAGAATGTAAAAAATATTTTAAAATTAAATGAAATTGGATTGTTCCAGCATCAATTCCCCTGCGAGCCAGGCCAGTTATTTGAAATGTCAGTGGTAGCTGTAAACAAACACTGATTCTTTTGGCACAGAGAAATTCCTTGGTAGGCCTGAATGACACAACAAGGACTGGAATCTCCTGCTTCTGTAGCCAAATATTTGCTTGATAAAAGCAGTCTTGGARTAAATTCCTTTATTTCCCAATCCCTTAAATTGAATTGGGTACCAAAGCACAAAAGGTGACGACAAAAAAAATCTCATTATTTCCGCTTTTATTTTCACTCTGGCAATAACCTCTCATGAAACAAGAAATTCAGAGCTGTTCTTTTCATTTACTTATTTATGCACAAAAAGGAACAAATTTATACCTAACAAACATGAGATAATTTAATCTGTASTTCCAAGGTTGTTAGAAAGCAGCTGAGAGTATTTGAACATGCACAGCCCAATAAATCCTGGAGGGRATTTCTATGTCTTAACAACAAACAGGCTCCAGTGACTGAAATTCACTGCTTGGTTCATTTTTTTTTTCACCTTCATACACCACAATAAACAGGTATTTTATTCTCTTGTATTTCTGCTTGAAAAAAATCCCTGGCAAATATTAATTCATTGCCAAAAGTAGATTTTTCCAGCACTGTAAAACCAGCTGAAACCTTTCTTTGCTTTAATACATCTGCTGAAGAGGGGAGATGGGTTATTCTTCACTTATGACATATTCCTGCTGTATTTTTAATTTTCAGAATTTATTGTTTGATCTTGTGTTGGCAACTCTCATTATTATCATTAAATATTCTCTAGAGCTGAAGGATTTTATTTGCCAGTGAATTAGAGAGCACTGTGCCCAGCAAAAACAATCCTTTCCAGCTCCCATCCCATTTTTCTTTTCCCTATAAATCTCTGCTACTGGGCAGAGATTTGTAGGGAAAAGAAAGAAGATTTATAGGGAAAAGAAAGAAGATTTACAGGGAAAAGATTTTTCTGAGACTTTGCTCAGAAAAATCATCCTTATTGATACTGGAAACTTTAACAAATTAGAGTACAAACAGAGGAAGTCAGCAAATAGACTTTAAAAATTCCCCAATAATCTGATAAATGGTTRAGAAGCATAACAGGTTTAACCATAACAAAAATGGTGAAACAAAACTTAAAGCATCACTTTAATTTCTTCAAAACCACYCAGCTTTGGTGCTGAAAACCAGATCCCTCTGAAACCACAGGGTAATTTTGGGGAAAGTCACCAGCATTTAAATCTGATTTAGCAGCAATTTCCMATCATTACAGCTCTGATCTTCCAGTAAAAACACTTTTTCCTGCTGGCTCCTATCGTATTTATTAATTAACAAGAGGATCTAAGATTACATGTAAATTAATATCTTGTATATATATTTGGAAGTATTTTTGCCTCACTGTGCACTTGATTTTACCTGCAGGAAATTCTGAAATGATGGAAGGGACATTACCTTCATTTAACATTTCAGCCACTTACTTGAACAAATATATTCAGCTAATTTCTCAGCATTTCCAGCCTTTTCTCCTTGGGGAACGAGACCAATTTCTTCCACTAGAACCAAAAGCAGCAAAGAAAAATAAAAAAAACCCAAAACATGGAAAACAATGAGAACAATTCAGATTTTTGAGCACAATCTCAACCAGGTTAGAATCCCTTCCACCCCACTTCATTTCCCAAGGCAATGACAAAACCACATTGAAATGAAGAACAAAGGGTTTTTTTTTTCCTGTTTTGACCCAACTTTCAAGCAGTGCCCATCACATTACCACACAAGGAGCAGAAATCCAGAGGCTGGATTATATCCATGGATATCCTTGGCTGGATAATTCTGATGTTTATAGAATTACCTCTCTTCCAAATTATCCAGTTCTAAAACTTAATTTTTTTTTTCTCAGCACCCTTGAACAGCAGCTCCTCCTCCAAAAAATTGTACTCACAAGGCAGATTTAGCCAATTTTGCTTTTTTTAACCCCCAGCTTACCTAAAGAAGCTGTAGCTTTTCCTACCACATATGTTGGTTTGATATTCCACATTTGCTTAAGAGATTTTGACCAGGCTGGAAAACATTAAATTATACTAAATTAAATKAAATTTAAGCACGTGGCAACAGAATGTGAATGCTAAATGACTATTTGGGCTTTGTTTAATCCACAAATACAGCAAAATGATAACAGGAATTAAAACTCCACTACACATTCAGCAGAGCTGGATGTACAAATCTTCCTGGATCAAAAAGAAACACACCAAGTTTGTTACTGTCTTGTTTAAACCAGAGCAGCACAGGACATGGAGGTTTTTTCTGGGATTCCTGAGGGTGAAAAAAGAAATACAAACTACAACAGTAAGAATAAAAATCAAAAGGAAAAAAACTCAAGGATTTATTGCCTTTGAGAGKAACCCAAAGAGGAACTACAGACTCATTTTTGTGATGAAAATATGTGTTTTCCAAAAGTCCTAATCAAGATCAGGGATGGAATTTAGAGAAGAGATTACTTTTGACCTAAAATCTCAATATATTGTCCTCTGCTGCTGCAAATGCTACAATAAGCTGAGGGTCTCAGTGCATTTACTGCTTTACTCAAGGGTGTAACTTTACTCACAGGACATTGATTTGTCCACAGCCCTAAAATGGAGCAGATCCACGCCAGAAACACCCAAGAGAAGAATTTGGAAGAGTTTACAAAGATCTGACATTTGATTGTGATGGGTATTTTCTATTTAGCAGGATTCCTCCTCACTCCTCATCTGTTGGCTTTGATGCACCAGCACTTCTTTGCTAATTTTCAGCTAATAATTAATTCACTTGAGCAATTTCTTGTTCAAGACACAGAATTCCCTTTTCCTGCAGCATTTCACAGGAATTGCACAGGCACAGGAGTAATGGCCTGTTTTTCTGAGATGATCTTCTCTTTAAGGGAAGAAAGCAGACAGMAAGCAAACCAGGCACTGCAGCAAAAAATATTCCTCATGCATGAGAGAGCCAGAGCTGGCAAAGCTCTCACTAATTAGGAATTTGCACCAAAAGCTCCTTATTTTCATTTTTAAGTGTGGAAAACACAACCCTTAAAAGCTCAATGTAGCATGAGCCCTCTATGATGCTAAAASAACTATGAAATTCAGGGTTTTTTTAAACAAATCATGCTTTAAATATCTACTGGTGGGTGAAATAAAACTCAATAAAATCCAAACTTCACAAGATGCTGAAAGAAAAAGACCAAGGAATATCAGGAAGGACTTGCCTTCTTTTTTACTCTTCTCTTTTAAACAGATCTTGATGGCTTCTAATGCTCTTGGGCTGGTAAAAACGAGGCCTCCATAGCACTCTGGATGGGAAAGCTATTTAGAAACAGTAAATTTAAGAAGTTTTTAAAAAATTAATTAGTAAATTAATTTAAAAAATCAGTCAGTCAATTATTTATAACCTTGTAACAAACAGAACTGCTTCAATAACTGCCTGACATTGCCCCAATACTTGTGACAATTTATGGTCACACAATTTCAATGTGAATTTTTGGTCTGACCAATTTAATTCTTTAACAAGCAGGGGTGAGGTCCTTGATGCTGTCCAGGAAATTTTACTGTACAAAAAACTGGTTTGTGGCAACACAAAACCAGGTACCACACAKAGAATGATTAAATGTGATCTTGGCAATCAAATCCTGTTGGAAAGAACACCACTGAAAGAATTTCAAACTCACCTTGTCAAATAAGCTGTCAAGTGAGGTGAACTCAAAGGAYAAAACTGGGATCAACGTTGCTTCCAAGTTGTATGATCCTAATTCCTATCAGGAAAAGGTTTGCAGCTCTTGAAATAAATTCCAAACAGCATTTTTGCTTTTTCAAAGAGCTGACTAGGTCAGCACAAGCATTTCTCTTTGCTAAGGCAAAATAAAAAAGCATTTCATTTCCTTCCCCTGGTAAATCTAGTTTGGATGTGTTAATTATTTAATATTCCAACATTTTGTTAAACAAACAGCTGTGGGACTGTGGCCTTCTGAGGTACAGGAGGCACCAGCACATAACTCTGAGCCCCCAGGTGCTCACCCAGTCCTGCAAATATCCCTGTACATCTCTGCAGTCCTGGCAGTAGGTTTGTTCTAAAGGAATAATCCTCCTTTTTCASGAATTCTTCCTCTGATGAGTGACATTTACTCACACGACCAAGGGCAGTAGCTGAAGGGACCCCAGCAACAGGTAACCTCGATTTCACATCACATTCCCAGTAAAAATACAAAGAATTCCTGTAATCTTTACTCTGTCCAAATGAACATCATTAATATTAATTAATTCAAATGAAGCTGGTTTAATATCAGCACTTTGCTTTACAATGAATTCAGTGCAAATGTCCCATAATTAATAATTTTTTTTTGCAGGAAGGGCATATTTTCTAAGATACTTTTTCTCTTAGCATAATTTCAGACACGCACTCCTAACATTGATCAAGCCCCTTCTCCCACCTGTTTAATAAAGAAGTGACACTTTTTTTGAGTTTTCTTAACTTTTACTCACTTTAATATACGGATCTGGTCCTGAATCTTTGTCTTTGGGATCCTTCAGCAGCAAAACCTTCATTGTTCACCAAGGCAGCACAGCAGAACCCTGAAATACAAGAATGGAAATTATCTAAATTAGATCTGGAGGACTTTTTGACTCCAAGAGTGACTTTAACAGCTCCAAGAACTAAGTTGCTACCAGTTGTAGCTCCTTACACAATGAGTAAGCAGTTCTTGTGCATTCTCCAGGCAGGAACACCCACCCTGATAAGGGCAGAAAATAATATGCTGCCTTTAGATAACACTGCTTAAGGAAGAGGCTCTAATGAAACTCATCAAGGGGAACACATTTTAAAGAATATTTTGTAAAAGTAACAGAACCTACAATGCCAATGCCAGCACGTTCTGCAATTGAACCATTGCTTGTCTGCAAAAAAGTTATTTATTCTATTAATTTCCATGCTATTTTTCACCCTTTGCTCATCGAAATGAGTATGCAAAGATATTTATGCAGAYATTTATACATCTATAATAACATAGATAATATTCATATGCCTTCTGTGATATTCTAGGAAAGAAGGCAGGACTGAAAACATCTATTCTGCCATAAAAATGGAAGATGATGCTTCTCAGTTCCTTGAAAGCTCTGCTGCCAAATTCAAAGT
>QVAJ01000095.1:1265599-1320486 GCA_003546035.1 Mixornis gularis
TATTGGAAGTGTATTTATAAAGCTGGAATTAAATCCCAAGGCTCTGTGCCTTGCATTTCTTCAGGCTGGCGACAGTCAGTGCCTCATGCTCTTCTTTCCATGGCCTCATTAACACCCACCYTTCCTCATTAATTAGACACGAAGTGTTCAATGGAACGCACTCCACATAACCGAGGCGTGATCATTAATGAGCATCTCTTCAGTGCTTAGGCTATTTCAMCGCGTTTTYCCCTTTTTGGCATTTTTTATAAAGAGCAGAATCACGCTGTGCTTACTGCGCTCTCCCTGTGACCCTTTTCTGCKGGTTCCTCTGGAATTATCCAGGGAATTCGCTTCGGGGGAAGCCGCGATTTTTTAGAGCAAGCAGCGGGCGCCTGATTCCTGGTTTAATCGGCAATTTTTACTAACCAGTTGGCTGGTTTTTACTTACAGCAATTTTTTGCTAATGTCGGAGATGCTCGGGACGCTCTGTTCCTTTTAAAGCACACAATCCCAGGATCGCTGAGGGTGGAAAAGCCCTCCAGGATCACGGAGCCCGAGCCGTGCCCGATCCCCACCGTGCCCTCAGCCCTTCCCGCAGGGATGGGGACTCCAAACCCGCCCGGGCAGCGCGATTTAATCCCCGACAACCATTCCCAGGCAGGAATTCCCTTTGGAAGGAAGTGACACCAGCAGCACGGAGAGGAAATCCGGGTTTTACGGGCACAGGGGCGGTGCGGGCCGCGCCTCCCCTTTCACGCTTCCCGGCCGCGCTCACCGGGCGCTGCCTGCTGCTCGCTGTCGCGACATTCAGCGACATCATTCGGCGATAACCCGCGACTCGCAGCGCCCCGGCCACACCGCCCTTCCCGCCCCGCCGAGCCGTGCCATGGCCACGCCGGCCAAGCGCCGGGCGCGGGGCCCCGCCGGGGAACAGAGCTCCCACAGCGGCTCCAGCAGCTCCGAGGGATCCCACAGCAGCTCCGAGGGATCCGAGTGCTCGGACTCGGACGAGCCCATCGATGAGGTGAGCGGGACGGGCCCCACACGGCTCAGGCATGGATGGGGTTGTCAGAGGGTGTTCGGGACGGGGTTTGTACCCCGGCGGTGAAAGGGACAGGCCCCACACGGCTCAGTCATGTGTGGCAATGTCAGGGGATGTTCGGGAAGGGGTTTGTGGCCCTGCGGTGATCCGGACGGACCCCACACGGCTCATCGATGTGTGGTGGCATTTCAGGGCATGTTCGGGACGGGGTTTGTGCCCCTGCGGTGAAAGGGACAGGCCCCACATAGCTCAGTCATGGATGGGGCTGTCAGGGCATGTTCGGGACGGGGTTTGTACCCCTGAGGTGAGCGGGACGGACCGTATACGGCTCCTTCATGGATGGGGTTGTCAGGGGATGTTCTGGAAGGGGTTTGTGCCCCTGCGATGATCCGGACGGATCCACACGGCTCACTGATGTGTGGTGGCATTTTCAGGGAATGTTTGGGACAGGGATTTGTGTCCCGGCCAGGCCCGGCGGGCGCTGGGTGCGTGTCCTGTGGGTCCCTGGTGGTCGGCGATCCAAAGTGTGCTCGCTGCGTTGTTGTTGTTGAAAGTTTTTAAAATTTTTTAACTGTTTTTCGAGCGTTGGGGTCCCCGAGGCCTCAGCTCCAGCCCTTGGTGTGTCCGCTCAGGTGAGGGGCTGGAGGCAGCTGCTTGGAAATGGTGCTGTCAGCACAGAGGAGTAGCTCTTTTATTACATACTGCTATATTTTGTTATTATATCAGTTTGCTCTCTTTTAGTATAGAATCCCAGCATAGTTCGGTTTGGAAAGGACCTTAAAGCCTGTCCAGTGCCACCCCCTACCATGGGCAAGGGMCAYATTCCACTATCCCAGGGTTTTCCAAGCCTTGTCCAGCCTGGCCTTGGACACTTCCAGGGATCCAGGGGCAACCTTTAGTGTCTCCTGAATTTTACTGCCTCCCAAGGGCTTGTGTGCCTGTTTTCTACATTACAAGCAGGTCTTTAACATTGTTTTTCCAGTGGASAGCAAAGGCCATGGCCTCGATGTGGGATTGGAGAGAGTTATGAGGCCGAATGGTGGCAAAAGAAAGGCTGAGTTGTTCAGGTTACTCAGGAAGTGTTAATTGAAGCTGGCAATTAATAACTTTGAATGATCTTGAACAGTGGGATAGGTAGGCAGAGTAACCTTGGCAGGCGTGACTTTTAATACTGAATACAGTGAAAGTGTTGGTGGGCACACAGCATTTGTTGTGGAAGAAGCAGCAGCAGTTCCCATTGTGGCTGCTGCAGTGCCTGGCTCTCATCATTTGCAGAGTTCCACAGTGGGGTTAGTGATGCCAGGAGGATTTGGGGAAATAGCAGAAGTGTGAGTTTGGATGTAGTTATTTAAATGTCTGCAGCAATCTTCGCCTTTAGCTAAGGCATTTCACCCCAGCCCTGAAGTTGCCAAGGTTTGACTGCCTGCATCAAACCTCTCTATGGGAAAAGTCTGTGGCTACAATAGGTGYGAGTGTGAGAACCAGGAGCAAAGCATTCAAGGTTTGTTCCTGACACAACTGCTGGGTCAGTTTTGAAAAGTTACTTTCACAGATGTTCTCTAAAGATCACAGGAGAAATGATAACAATTGCTGAAATTACTGCAAGGTGGAAATAAGTTCTCTTCCTGCTTTTTGCCATTACTTGTCTTCAAGTTTCTTACAGTTCAGCTTTGTTCTGATGTAACTCCTTGCCAAGTGTGTGTGATGTTCTCTGTTTTACTCCAYAGGAAGTGAATGTTGAATTTGAAGCACATTCCATATCAGACAATGACTATAATGGGATAAAGAAGTTACTACAGCAGGTACTTGTTAGCTTGGTTGATGTGTCCATTGATAAACAATATCTAAGGAGTTACACAGAAACATCAGTTCACATTCTCTGTGTTGATTTATAGCTTTTATATATTACTTTGCATCCTTTTATTAGATAATCCCAGAATAGTTTGGGTTGGAAGGGACTGTAAAGCCCATCCAGTGCCATTCCTGCCATGGGCAGGGACACCTTCCATTGTCCCAGATTGCTCYARGCTCCATCCARCCTGGCCTTGGACACTTMCAAGGATGGAATAGCCACAGCTTTCAGATCATACCAAACTCCAGAGGGTGCCAGTGTGGAAATATCAGCCTGTGGAAGGTGCAGGAGCAAGCACCTCAAGCAGCTGATTGGTAGTTTTAGTTTTTGCAGTATTATAATGAAGGAAGATAGATAAAAAGCTCACTTTATTTTGTACTAAGTGRTCCATGAGATCCCCTCAGTGCCTGAAACTTAATACTTGTTTCCTGTCTTCCAGTTGTTTCTAAAAGCTCCTGTTAACACTGCTGAATTAACTGATATAATAATACAACAGAACCATATTGGGAGTATTATCAAGGTAAGTCAGGTATTATATTTGTAATTGAAATACAATACTTTCTTTGTTGAAATGACATGATTTCTGTATTTCAAAAGGGGATCCTGTCTGTGTTATTTCTGTGCTTCCTTGCTTTGTCTGCTTTAAAAGTRATTTTTCTATGGGAACTGAAATTTTCCATGCCTACTTTCAAGCAAAGAAGGAATTTGATACATTGTTCTTGCTGGTTTCTTTTTACATCTGGAAGGCTTTTCACTTCCTGAATTTCGGTGCAGTGATGCTGAAAATGCAATGGAGAGGTTTGTTACCATCTCCATAAGAAACAGGAGCTTATAACTTCCCTACACAGACACAGCTCTTTGTCCTCCTCCCTGTCAGAGCTTTATTGCTCTGTGGTTCTCAGAACATTCCAGGTTTACTTCCCTACCTTAAAAACTGAAGGAAATTGGTTTTGGTTAAGATATTGCAAATATCCCTGGCTGAGATGCTGCTGATTAAATGTGAGCTGCCAACCTTGAGTGCCTTTCAGGGGGCTCTGCTGTAGAAGATGCAARACCTGGCCCTCTCTAAAGCTGCCTCTGAGCACACTGAGCTGTTCAGTGATGCAGCAGAATTTGCAGTGTGTGTTTGTACAGATTTCCTCAATGATTTTCATCTTCTGGTATCACCTGGAAAGAAAAACATCTTTTTGCTACAGAGTGGAAATAGAATGTCAATCTGAGTTGTTGCTTTTCCTTTCATTCAACAGCAAGCAGAAGTGCAGGAAGACAGTAGTGATGATGAAGAAGATGATGATGAAGTACTTGGTTTTATAAGCTGCTTGAACTTAACAGAAAGGAAGGTTGGTATTCCTCAGTAACATAAATATTAGCATCAGTAATAAATGAGACTTTGTCCTGTGTAACGAGCCTGGACAGCTGGACCAGGATTTGGAATTCCACTCTGGAGGAGTGGRGTTATAAAACTTGAAGTGGCTTGGCTTTTTCTGAACACAGTAACTTGCTGAGGGTCAAACACGAAGCAAGGAATGGAATAGAGAGTTCAAACTGGGCCTGGTAATTCCAGGGTAAGTGAGCTGTCAGTCTCTTGTGTCGCTTCCCTTTGCTSTGGGGTTGCAGTTCCTTGTTCCCATCAATTCACAGCCTTTGTTTGCCCTCAGCTTTAGGGCTGGAGAGTGATTTCAAAACGATTGCGCTGAGCTTTAGAGGCTGTTGAGGGAAACAGGCCTGTAGGAAGTTCCCTTGAACTGACATTCGAGGTTTTCTTGTGTAAATAGTTGTTTTATCAGGTGAAGAAAATGCCCCTTTTGATTGCAGGGCACTCAGTGTGCAGAGCAGATCAAAGAGCTGCTGCTGAGTCGATGTGAGCAGAGCTGTGAGCACCGAGTGCTGGAGCAGCTGAGCAAACTCCTCAACGACAGCACAAAGCCTGTGGGGCTCATCCTGAGTGAGAGGTTCATCAATGTCCCYCCACAGATTGCCCTGCCCATGCACCAGCAGCTCCAGTAAGTTTGTTTATATTTTATTTTTCCCTTGCATGATGTTTTTTCCTTCATRTTTTTCAGATCTCTTACGTATATAGAGCTGGGTTAAGGCAGTTGATGTTATAGATATGAGTCAAGCATGAACAAATAAAAATTTTATCTCATAYATGGCCATTAGTTAATTCTTTAAATATTTTTTATATCTTTATAAAGGCACAGAACTTTCTCAGATTCTATAGAGGATATAATTTAATAATTAATAATAACATAATAACACATGCTGTTCTACAGAAACAGTTATGTGTAAGTTGCAGTTTTTCCTTGCCTTGCAGGTTTTTTTCACACTGATCTAAGCAAATTTAAAAATGAGAAGTTTTATTAGCATGCTGATACTGAGCAGCTTGAGTGTTTCAGTGTTAGTGTCTGGCTCTGGAATGGGAGATTTGGGCTGAGGGAAAGGATTAAAAGGTGAATTAGTTTTGGCCCATGTAGATATGCAGTGTTTTGATTAGTTTCAAGTAGTGAAAAAGCAGGTGAAATGCTGGTTGATCATTGCCAATTCATGGATTGTGTCAAAAGCTGGGTGAATAAATGAATCCACTGAAACACAGCATTACATTATTTTAGTGCCACACTGAGAGCTGGGCACAAGAGAGTTTTGTTGGATAAGGAACCAGTAACAGAATGGGGATCATCTTCTTTTCTTCTTTCATTTTTGCCTTCTTTCCTCTCATGTGAGATGAGATGAGAAGTCAAGTTGAAGTCACCACAAATACAGCACTTGTCACAGCTCAAATTCAGACATCAGCCCCTTTGTCTTAAAGGTTTTGGAGTGACAACATGTTGAGCACAAGGGTGGGCAGGAGTATTTTCTGTTTCTGCAGTTACAATTCCTCAAGGAAATGATAATGTGATGTATTTTTAAGGAGAGTTCCACTTAGAATCATTGCACAGACACTCTACCATGAACAGGACTCTGGGGAAAAAGAGTTACCCTGTGAGCTGTGGAAGAACATCCATATTTTTATAGTTTAAAGTACAAATGGWATGTTTAAGTACCAGGAATGTATCTGCAAAATTGATTTTCTGAGGTCCTCATAAAAGAACAGGCTGCAATTTGAATATCCTTCCCACACCAATACATTATAAGGTTTACTTATAGGCTTGTTTGGGATTTAAATTGTGTAAATATTTATTCCTCTTTAGGAAGGAGCTGACTGAGGCCCAGAGAACAAACAAACCCTGTGGAAAGTGCCACTATTACCTCCTCATCAGCAAGACCTTTACAGAAGCCACAAAGAGCAATTCTAAGAGGAAGGAAGGGAGAAACCAGCCAAAGGAGGAATTAATGTTTGCAAATGCAGAGGAGGAATTCTTTCATGAGGTAACACGATGATTTCATTTAAAATGCTTCTTTTTCTTTGCATATCATTAATGAGAGATGCTCCACCTCAAATTCAAGGGGAGCTTTTATCAAGATGATCACAAATATTTTTAAATTAAATCCAGGATGTTTTGGAGTAGTGTTGAGAGAGGAACAATCAAGCTTTTTTTGTGTATTGATTTATCTGTTTCCTCCTGGGTACCTGTTACTTGCAAAAAATGCTCAGAATAAAATCTTACAGAGAAGAAGTGGCTCTTGCTTCCCTTTCTSTCTCTATTCTACTCAGGGCAAGTATATTCATAAAAAGTGGTGAAACACTGAGATGAAAATATTACTTCCCATTTCCTAAGGCAACGTGGCCACACAATTCTGCTGGTCCCAAGCCAGATCAGGTGAGGGGAAAATGCAGGAAATAAAATTTATAATGTGCTTTGAATGCAAAGAATTTTTCATGGTTTCTTTTTTTTTTTTTCTTTTTTTTTTTTTTTTTTTTTTTTTTTTTTTAGAGCTTTAAAACCACTACAGCACAATACTATTACTTTATCAAGAGACTGTTATTTTTCACTTCTGGCAGTGCCTGCAGGGCAAAGGACTTGCACATGCATGGGGTGGTTAATGGCAAAGGCTCCTGTGTGTAATCATTCTGACACAGGCTGTGATGGGGCTGTAATTCCATTTCTTGGGAAGGAGAGAAATGTGAGTGGGAGAATTCACTGGGAGCTGGAGGGAATTGTGTTGTAGCCTCTGTGCAGTAGCAAGTTGGGGGTTTTGTTTTTGTGTTCCTGCCACAGCAGCTGAAACAGCTGAAGCTGAACTCTGTAAAATGTTATTGAGAAGCTGCTGGGGAGGAGCCTGTGCTGCTCATGTGTCCGTGGGTGTTCTGTTCTAGAAGGCCCATTTTGTATTTCTTTATCTCAGCTTTGTTATTTATTAAAGGCTAATTGTGTTCTTTCATCTAAACTCCAGTCATTCTCAGCTCAAAAGGATAGACTCAACCTGAGCATGGTTTTAAGTGTTCCTTCCCCGTGTTTTAAAAATAATTCATTTCAAACATTATGTAGGGTATTAAATTAAATGTCTCTCTGTACTTAATAATGTGTGTGTGTTAAATTAGTGCTGAGTGTCTGTCCTCCCTGATCACACATAATGTTAATTAGATTGCCATAAAATAGCATTAAATGTGCTGAGGCACTTGGAGCCATATCAAACTGAGAGAAGCCTTTTCCTGCACTTGGCACTGCCCTGGGCTTTATTCTGTTCCTTAAAATTATAACCAGAAAATCTGTTATAACCAGACTTGGAATTGATTAGAGGAGCTCAAATTGTTCCTGAGCAAAGGCACTCAGTGACTGTGGTAATTCACCAAAATGAGATTTAAAGCCTTGACACATGGTTAGTGGGAAGGAGAGTGGATCTTCTTTTTCCCCCAAAGGGAAGGAATCAGGTTCAGCTCAAAGTTCTTAATCTGACTTGTGTGAGAACTGGAAACATTCTCTTACCCATCAGGAATTTTGTCTGGGARAGCTGATGAAAAGGGACTTTCTGTATGGGCTTTGTATCCCTGAAAGGAAATAATGCACGTTCTAGACTCCTGCCTGTTTGGAGAAGCATAAATAGATCTTCTAGTTGCTGCTCCAGCCATCTGGAACCTTTCCAAGAGCTTTCTGAAATTCTCCTCAGGATTCATATTGGTGCCCATCCCCTTTATATTTGATTTCTACTCACATTCTTAYAGATTTGTTCATTTTTAGGACTCTGGGCAGTTTTAAGAGTAGGCCCTGAAAGCAGCAGAGCCTCAAAACATTGATTTATTTTTATTTTTTTTTTCCTTCTAGGTTGTTCCTCTGATCCCAAACTATAATGGTAGCAATCATTATAAAATTTCATATGAATTATATAAATTCTGTGAAAAGAAAAATGTTTAAAACACTTCAAATAATAGATTTTTTTGCTTGTTCTTTTTGGTGGACAATTCAAGGGGGGGAAAAAACTTCTTAATAAGCATGGGTATAAGAGGTTCATTATTTTCACTTTGTTTAGATGCTGTATTATTATCTTCATGCTAATTAAACACTTTAATCTGAATGCTTTTATTTCTGTTGTTTAGAAAGCCCTTCTGAAATTCAACTACTCCGTGCAAGAGGAAAGTGACACCTGTCTGGGTGGCAGATGGTCCTTTGATGACGTACCAATGAAGCCTCTGAGGACAGTTATTGTGGTTCCAGCTGATGGAATTCACGGAATTATGGATAAACTCAAAGATTATCTCTCACTCTGAGCTTCTCTACAAACACCAGGATTTTGCAGAGCAGCCATGCAGGACTGTGACCTCACAATATTTGCAGAACTGCTGYTGAGTCGACGGTTTTGTGCAGCCAAAAATATCCACCAAATGAATATTTTTAAATATTGCATCTTATTTTGCTATGATATCATCATGAAGCAGTCAATAAAAACCCAGGAAAACCTGAGTATCTGCTCAATGTATCTTTAACCAAAGCTAAATCACGTGGGTTTGTTCCAAAATATTTCATGCAATTCCTTATGTTGAGAAAAGTGCTTTATCTTTATTTCTTCTCTTAAATATATTTGTGTCAAAAGTTTGAAACAATTACATGGGGTTAAGGTGGGGATGTATTTTGGATCTATTGCTTTTATTTATTGTTGTCCAGTGTGTGATTCAGTCTGAATTCACTGGATAACACATCTCTGCTCAGTGGGAGTTTGGGGAAATTCCTCATTTTCTTTGCTGTCATTGGCAGTTTTCTGTTCCTCCTTTGTGACTGAGACAGGAGCCAAGTGATTGATTATTTTCTGCAGAATATCCTTGCTTTCACTTGGGGGAAGATTGCTGAAATAATACTGAGGTACCAGCTCTGCAAATCTGGGGAGGAAATCACACGAAACATTATTAGTTTTTAATTGCGTTTTGAAATATTGGAATAATTCTTTCCAGGCATATCTAAAAGAAGCTACAAAGTTGATATTTCAACCCAAAACTCTGCAAGAATCCAAGATTCYCTGCAAGATGTAGTAGGAGTTTGTGCTTTCAGTAGCCTTGCACTGAAAATCCTCAGCATTGAGGTGCAATGCAGTTCCCAGTGCTGCAGGTTGCATTAAATGGGAATTTCCCTGCTTTAGAACAGAGTGGTTCAGTAACATTATGAAAAAAGCTCTCCTAGGAACATGGGAAATAGGAAAGATGGGAGAGTGAAATGTATAGTCTTTGTGTAAAGARATTTTTGCAGAAGGAAGACTGGTCTCTCCCTAAATCCACAAACAGTCCATGATTCAGCTGTCTGGGTACAGAAAATATGTTAAGAAAAGGATTTGCTGAAAAACAGGTTTTCAGGGAACAAAGACCTTTCCAGCTGGATTAATGTGTGAGTACACTGCTGTGTTAACTCTGATTTTTTTTCTATATATTTGACTTTGTAAGAAACTTTCCAGCTCATAATGTGGGCTTTTTCAATTAATTACAGTTACAGTGGCAACTACTGAGAATAGTGAAGGCCCGAGATCACAGATTTTCCCTTTTTATTTATTTTTTTTTCCTCTCTAAGTGATGATTTTGTGGCTTCAGGAGCGAAGGAGCAGTTGCATCACAGTTCACTTACAGCTGSGGGGAGATCTCGGAGACAACCCTGATGGAATTGCCCTCTGAGATGCTGAACTCATGGAATAAAACCCACTCTGGGATCCTCCTGGTGTTGTGATAGGATGAGAAGGGATGGAGCTGGGCCACTTGTTTGTGTGTTAACATCAAGTAGTTCCCTGAGCCATCCACATCACGAGCAATCTAAGGAAAAAAAAAAACCAAAACAATGTGGAGAGTTCTCCGTTATTTAATTGATCAGTGCCTATTAGATTTAAACCAGAAATTCAACTTCCCTTCAGATACTTTCAACTGGAACCTCTTCCCAAGTTTGTGTGGGAAAGCTGGGGACTGGGTACCATGGAATGTAAAGAAAATGTTGGTCTGTGTATTTAAATGGGCCAGCAACAAATAAGTACAGAAGTATCTGAGTTTGGCTTTGAAGGGTGTGTGTGAAAAGATATAAAGATGTAATTTTTGGCATATAGACTTTTCATAGAGTTTTAAATGCAACGTGTCAGGCCACGAAATGTACAGTTGGGAGAAGTCATGTTTGTGTTGAGCTGGAGCACAGGGTCGTGAAGGAAAGCCTGRGGACTCCAGTGGGAATAAATCAATCCAGTTTACATTTACAATTACGGTTAGAGTGCCTCCCTGAGATGAGCCAAGCTGCCTGTTACCCACACCTAAATATATCCAAGTCATTTCTCTATTTCCAGGCAATTTTCACCTTCAAAAAGGAAATAATTCCTGAGAGAATATTGCAAGTTCAAGGGGTTTTTTGAGGTGAAAAAGTTCTTTGAGTGAAAGGCATATTGGCAGTTTTCTTATTGCTGTGGAGAGTGTGAACTCCATGCAGAGAGAGATGAACCYCAGAGAAAAGGCTGAAACAGGCAGAAGTGTTTGATACACTGGGAAAAAAAAATGGCTTTCATCCTTTCTGGTGATCAAGAGATTTTACTAATGAACTTAAGTTTTCTGAAAGCATCCTACATAATTTAACAGTGCAGGAAGATGAAACCACCATGTTTTCCTTACGTGCATGAAGTAACCAGATAAAAGAGCTTTCTTAATGCTTAGTAGATTCTCTTCTGATCCAAAGGCTGGTGGTGAAATGGGAAGTTCGATGTGCTTCATGATCTCCRCCAGCTCAGCTCTGATCAGCCCTGCCATGCTCAGAGCAGAGCAGCTCAGGGAATGATCACGGCACCATTTCTCAGTGCTGAAGTCTGTGGGGGGAAAAAAAACCCACAATGTTTTGGCTCAAAGCAGAATCTCACTGATGAGTGCAATCCACAGAGATGCTGCTGTGTGAATTAAATGATCTTGCAGTGCTGCAGGTGGTGTCCAAAATTCTGGTAATGAGCCATAGAGACAGCTTAGGCTCAGCTCACAAAGTAAGTGGGCAAAACTTGATATCCTCACTTAGTTTTAYAGAATTCCTGAATCAAATCCCTCCTTTGCTCTAAGTAAAGCTTGCCAGAGAATGAGCAGCAGTTGTATTTTTCAGGCCTYGTGGATTTAGGCCAGGATATGGAGTTGAGATCACACCTGTAGTGCTGGTGCTGGTAAAGGACTGGTTCTGGAGCTCCCTTCAGCATTCCACRTGAGGGAACAGGAAACAATCCTGCTGTCCTGTCTCAAGTTTTTAACTCTGTGTGCAAATTTATCCCTCTGCTGTCTGAGCACTGCACTCAGGCTAAATGAACCAGAGCAGGAAAATACAGTGAGGAGCTTGTGCTGCTCTGCAGTCTCCTGCCTTTTATTTGTGTTCCTGCAGATGTGGACTTCACTACTTTCCATTTTTCCCTTCAATTTTCCTTTCAGTTCACAGTTMTCAAAAGCCCACCAGAACTGTTGGGCTGTTGGGGGAATCGAGGCTCTCCTCAACAGCTTTTATTCATCCTAAATGTGGATGTTGTACTTCTGGTTTTTTGCACAGTGTCACTTTAAAGGACACTTGGAATAGTAGTTATGGATCCCTGTTGGRTAAGAGAAGCTGTCCTAGGACGTTTTTAATTAATTAGTAAATGAATATTCATCAGCAATAGCTACTCCCACCAGTTTCTCCCTGCGTGTCAGCAGTTCTAGAAGGAATCAGCAGATTTCTGGGTTTGTTTGGGTTGTTTTTCCCAAACTGGTGCCAGTGTGTTTGATTTTGGCTGGGGCACACTTGCCTGGCTGTGTGGGGTTGGCAGTGGCTGCCTGGAAGGCGTTGAAGACGTTGATGAGGGTGCAGTGATCTCCTGCAGGGTGGGAGAAGCGTCTCCAGCGGGTCCCAGGGATCTCCTCAGTGCCAGCAGGGGCCTGCAGGAAGCAGCTGGGAGCTGAGGGAAAAGCCAAGGCAGCGGTGAAAACACAGAGGTGATTCCACAAATCCTCACAGGTATTTCTGGGGTTTTCCTCCCTCTGTTGCCTTTAACCCCCAGTGTTGGGTGCTGAAGAACTGAACCTGCTGCATTCACTGAGGGTTTGTTTTTGTGGCTGTCCTTCCAGCCTTGTTCAGTTAATGTGTGCTGCAAACACAAAAGAGCAGCTTTCCCCCAGGCTGATGCCAAAAAAGCTTCCSAATGTCACAACCTAATTTAGCCAGAATCCAACAAATGGTTTCTTTATTATAAAAAGACATCTTCTGATTTAATGCCTTAATTTGCCCCTCTCTGTTGGAATTTGTGCTTTCCAGTGCATTTTACTTTTGTGTCTTTGACATGGTTGAGCTTTTCTAAAACTGAATTGTGCCTATGCTCAATCATTTATATTTGTTATATGTACTTAAAAAAAACCTATCACAAGTTAAAAATCAACCCAGTTTGGGCATAAAAAGTTGTCCTACAGGGAGAACAACTCCTGCAGCTTGATATCCTGTGGTTCATGTGTTTGCTGCCCCACACTCCAAGGTTATGTCAGTTTTATAAAATGTTTGAAGTAGAGAGACAAGATCACAAAGTAATTCTTTGTAGGTAGACAGTTCCATGTTGTTTTATAATTAGAACTTCCTTTATTTTGCTGCACTGAGCTGTAACAAATGTAGATTAATAAAAGAAAGTTCAGTTTTGAAGGGGAGGAAGCCAATGGGCAGCTGAAACCTGGAAATGGAATTCTCTGTGGGAATTCTTTATTTAGCTTTCATTGTATCCCTACAGTTAAGGCCTGAACAGCCAAATGTATCAATTTACCTGAAATAAGCAGGATGAGAATAACAAAAATTTGCTTTTGTGGATAGATTTGGGAAGAGTGTGGATTGGGCAGGGGGCACAAGGCCTGCAGTGAGAGCTGACCCAGGAGTACCTGTGACCATGGCTGCGATGGTGAGCATCTCGTCCACACACTCAAATTCACACGAAGCCAGCAGTGCCTTGGACAGCTGAGGATCCAGGGGGAATTCTGACATGATAATCCCAAATTCAGAGAGGTTCCCATCGTTATCCAGTGCTGCCAGATAATCCAGGTCTTCCAAAGCCTGCATCAGGCTTTCAGGAGCTAAGGAAAAGGGAAGAGAATTCCAGKTCCTGAGAGTGGCTACACAGGAGTGAATGTCTGAATTCTCATTAGAATATTTCTGCTGTGGGAAAAGGATACCTCTTTTATTTGATAAATAAAAGTGATTAGAAATAGTGATAATTTCTAATAGTGATAGTTTCTAATAGTGATTAGAAACAAAAAGTAATGGATGGATGAAAGGCTGAGAAAATTCTGGAGGAAGAAAACAAGAGGTAACAATCATGGAGCTGCWAATCACTTTGTGATACTTTTCCTATCAGGACAATTTTTGTCCAAAGCCCAGACAGTAAAAATCCTCAGTAGTGTGTTAGCCCCAGACTCTGTCAAATCTGCTTCCATTATTGGGAGTTTTCAGGTGGGTTTTTTGTGTTTGTTCTTTTTTAAGAGGAGTGGTCACATTTGAGGGGTGCTGAGATACAGAACAGGTCTAGGAAAGATCTTTTTTAACCAGAGGAGATATTCTGATATTTACAGAAGTTATAACTGATATTCTTGCAGGAATTTGGAGTTCTCTTGGTTGCCTTTTTGATTATTATACTTTTTTTTTACATAGGTTCTCATGCTACCAGAAGAAAAATGGGAATGTAGTAAAAGAAAATGTCTCCCTAGCAATTGGCAATTCCTCACTTCACAAAATTCAATGTTCAATTTTCTCTTAGTGTGGGTTATAACTTCCTTACAACCTCCTTAGGTTAAGTGAGAACAGTGAGGCAGCAAAAATAATGAGGGAATATAGAAAAATGTCCTGAGAGGACAGGATTAAGTAAATTAAAATTAGAACTTGAGCAGGTCTGTAGCAAATCTCATAGTGATAAAAGGGGGCCAAACAGGCATAGAAGAGCTTTGTGTGGCTTCAGTTCTGGGGGTGGAGAGAGGGAGCTCCAAAAACTTGYTGCCAGAGCATGAAAGACACGGGTGGAAATTTGGGAACTCCTGAAGTGTGAAGSTTCTTTAAGGTTCTCTCCTCCCAGCTCTTTCCCCGGGTAGATTTCTATTCCAGGTTATATTGAATGGTCAACATCTTTCATGGCTACCAGATCATTTAAATTCACAACTGCTCTCCAACCACYGCAGCAACTTTCTCCTTACTCCAGCCTAAGGATCTGGTTGATATTTTCTCAGTTTTATGGATAAGAAGTTAAATTCCAGTCCCCTTGAAGCTGGTGGCAGAAATTCCACTGCAGCAGGACTTGGCCTCGCCCCCAGCTGCACTGGCCATTTGTCAGCTYCTGTGGGCTGCTGTCAGTCTGGACATTAATGGGAAAAAAAAAAACCCTAAATAAAATAACCAGATCACCACCACAGCTGCCCACACAGGCAGGGGGTGTATTTGCACTTGGATCTTCATTAGGAGGTGACTAGAAATAATTTCTTGCATTCATTAAGGGTGGGAATGTGTATGGCATCACCAAGATTAAAAGTAAAGCAAGGCTGTAATTAGCTGCTGGGTCATATTTAGCCACACTTTYCCCACACATTCTGCAAGAAAATCTTGAGATCAGGTTTTGACTTTGTTGGCAGTGAACTGTTTATTGCCATCTCTCTGTAATTCACGACTTATATTCAAGGCAAAAGAAAAATGGGAAGCAAACAAGCACCTGTTGTTTTTAACCTCATTCTGTTATGTCTGAAGGGGAAAAATAGTTTATTAATTCCCCTTACATGAGCTTTTCCAGAAGTTCTCCAGCACCTACATCTGCCAATGTGACTTCAGTTAAGTTTAGAACAAAGTTCTAAACTTAACTGAAGTTAACTGAAGTTTTTGGACAAATTCTCTCAGGAGCCCGTAAATTCCCTTTTAAAAGTGTGGACCTGCTTCATTTCAATCTCTGGGTTCTTCCCTCTGCCTGTACAATTCTATCTAGAGAAGACATTTATTATAAGAAATGTGGGGTTTAATGAGATAAACGATGAGCCCTTGCAACAGCTGAAGCATCTGAGGAGAAAATACTTCRGAGTTTTAAAGAAATGAGAAGTAGCAGCTGATGATGAATATGAGTCAGTGACAGGAAATAAAAATCAGTGATTGAAAATACAGGGAGAGTAAAAGGGTCATTCAGATGGGGAGTAATTACTAGGAGATCATGGGAAGCTATTTCCCACAAGTCAACAAAGTAGTTTGTGCTAGAGCTCACAAAATACATGGTTATATGGCAGCCAATTTCAACCCCCTGATAGCATCAGTGATTTGCATTTTTATGCCCTAGAGTTAGTTGTCTTGAGATTTATAAGCACAAATTACTTCCCTGTCTTGCTGTGAGTGTTTTGGAAAAAAGAAAAAAGAACAAAAAAAGATTCCTGGAGTTTTTATTGCTCTAAAAAGGACAAGACAGTAAAGGTGGATTAGGGCAGGTGAAGGAACAGGAAAAAAGCAAAATTAAAAGACCAGAGTACGGTTTTTTAGGGCTTCTTGCCACCTGCCTTGAGGTGTGAACCATGAGAATTTGTGACTCCACTGCTGCTGTCACAGGAGCAAAGTTCAAAAAACGTCTCAAGATATGTTCTGTGCTTTCAACAAGAAGCTGTCACATCCCTGGAATGTTAAAAGGTATTTCCTAATCCGATATTTCCTTTCCCTGCTCTGTGTTCTTTGGCTGCTCGAGACTGGATTGCTCTGGACTCATTTCAGGAAATCTGACCAGTTTTATGTAAATACAGATCCTGCTTTTGATCCTTCTTAGGCTTAGTAAAGCAAATGTATAAATTAATGTTATTGTTAGCACKGGAATCGTTTACCTGAGAGTTTCGAGCTACTTAAGATGATATTTTTGGTTTCATGTTTTTGTAACTTTGAAGTGAACAGAGTAAATTCTGTCTCTAAAGGCAGGTACACCTCTAGTCTTCAGTCCCACATCCCATCTGGCTGAAATGCAAATGTTCAAGGTGTGAGCAAATAAATTCAGAAGTATTATTCTTGTTGCATGAGGAAGCAAATKATTTAGGGATTTGGTCAGAGTTCTGTAATAAGTGGATCTTAGAGATGGGAATGAAACTTCAATTTCATGATTTTTAATGGTCCCTTTAACTGCCCTCTTGTGCTTCTCTGGGAGATCCAGAGCTCCTCTCTTCTGGTCTCCTACTCTACAAAATACCTTTTTTCGTACGCAAAATATCTTTTTTTGCTAGATCTTCTCCTTCCATAGCATAACTTCAAGAGTTGGAGCTGCCATGGATGGCAGGTGAAGGGATGTTGTCTGTAAGGAGCTGATGCWCTGCCTGGCACAGCACAGGTTCTGCAGGTTCTGTTGGGCTGAGCAAGAAAGAACTGGCAAAGTAATCACTGCAGGGAGAGCAGCCCTGGGAAATGGTGTTTGCTGTTCCTGACAGAGCTCCTTGGACAGCAAACYGAAAAGATGGAGGAGTCTATGCCAAGTTTCCCTCAAATTATACAAAGATTTTTATTCTGCAAGCACAAGTTTCTCTGTGCAGGTTTCCTCCTGATTTTCTTTTTCCCCCTGTACCTTCTGAGTCAGGATTTTTTATGTGTTTTGCTCTGAAGCCACCAGTTCTATAACTATTATTTTGAAACGATAGTTGATCATTTAAAATCACTTTCCCAAACTCAGACTTTGCAGTCTTTCCATTCCCCCTCATTCAGCTTCATCACTCCTCCAGTCTGGCTGGTGATGGTCCCTGCTGTGCTTTTCTGTCAGCAGGGACAGCCAGGACAAGCCCTGACCTGCCTTGTCCTGGCAGAATATACTGAAAAATGTCTGCACACACCATTTAATTGATGAAATCCAGACTTTAAAACATCAAAGAATTAACAAACTAAATGTAAGGTAATAAATCTGCCCTCAAGTGATCTCTGTTGAGCAGACCTGACATGGTGCATTGAGTTTCTGTCTTTGACAGTCTCCAGTGAAAAGATGCCAACAATTTATTTYTCTGAAACAACTTGAAATGATACAAATTTATACAACTCTTGTTGTTCTGGATTTTCTAGAAATACATTCTCTAGGAGGTTGTAAAAACATAACTCTTAAATGTCATGGTCATGACCATTGACACATCCTTTAACCTGAAAATTGTTTAGGGWAATTCTGAGTGAATGAATGCACAATCTGCAAACGCCTTCCCCTTGATTCTGCAGAGAAATTTCACATGCCTTCATTTTTATAATGATTTGCTCAGTTTCAATAAGGATTTGCCAGTGATTTACAGAAGTACTCAATGCTGCTGCAATCCATGGGACTGGAGTTCTTTTGTCCCATTATAAACCCCAGCGAAGATCTATGTGATGAACTGATGAAAATGTAAACACATCCCTGTTCTAGGGGCTCAGGAATCCCACTAATGCACTCCAGAGCTGCAGTGCCACGTTCATTTTCCTCTGGCTCATGAATTCCACAAAGGGGAACGAGCTCTGCTGCATTTGCTCCCCTCCGTTATGGCATGAATTAAATGCAGCAGCTGTAAGTCTGACATGTTTGTTGCTTTCATAATACAGTAATGAGTCAGATTTAATCCAGGCTTTTATTTCTCCTCCAAGAGCAGCAGAAAAAAAGAAGAAAAATCCCTTGTGCACATTGTTGCTGAGCAGAAATAAAATGTTTCACTGATGTAATTTTTGGTTCTTGTCTGCTGCATGTTCTCCATGTGCAGGAAACAGATTGAGGAGTACTTCTTGCTTGGAATTTCAGTGTCCTCCTGATTTATTTGTTCACCAGTTTATGCCTATATCTTCCTCTGCCATCTCAGTGGAAACTTGATTTTGTTTAGGAGAAATTCACCCAAAACCCCTAAAGCCTCCCTCTGTTTCAACTGCACAGACAAGGTGAGAATGTTGGACAGAAACAGTGCAAAGGAAAGCCTRTGGCACACAGGAGATGCTGCAATGTTTTTACTCCTTTTTCTTAAAAGGGAACTCAGCTCCAAGGAGGTGAAGAGCCATGGAATAGTCAAACCCACGGCAGGGGCTTAGAACTGGGGGATCTTTAATGTCCCTTCCAGCCCAAACCATTCTTGGGTTTGTGCACTTGATGTGTTTGGAGTTCTGTGKGTTGGTCTAACACAAGAAGTGACTCCCCTGACAAATTTCTCCCTTTGGTGTTGYAATTTCTTTCAGAGAATTGCACAGCAGGCACCTCAACCTCTGTGCTCTGACTGTGGGAGCTTTACACTCCTCTCTGCAGGATTGTGTAGGGATCACTCCAGGTTCTGGGAGGAAAGAGAATTCACTCCCTGCTCCAAAGGGGACAGAAAGGCAATGTGTGATGTGTCCTGGCTAAAGGAAGGGCTGTGCTGGATCAAAGCTCCATCTCCAATGTTTAATTGTGTRAGGCAGGAAGCAGACAAGGAAATTGGGCAGACTTTCTCCTCTCCTTTCAGAGCACCCCTGCAGTGTTTGTGGGATTTTTCCTTTGTTCAAGCAGTTTGTCCAACATTCCTCCCACCTTTTAGCCATTCCTAAAACTCTTCTATACTAATACCTGCACCTGACACTCCTGATCTGGTCAGCAAAAACTCTGTCATATTTAATGTCCACCCAAGTAAAGCCTTTACAATTTTTTACACATCAGGACAACGCTTTCTTCAGCTGCATTATCCAAAAATACAGCCCAAACTTAGAATTCCTGCATCTGTGAAACCCTTAGGTGCCTCTAGCACTTCATTCTCCCTCAATGCTGTCCCCATCGTGCCTTTAAATCTAAAAATGCTGAATGCTTTCCCTCATATAATTTTAATAATTCCTTCTACAGTTCAAGACCAACTTCCTTCATCTCCAGGAAAAACACTAATATGTTTCAGCATATATTTTTTTAATAGTAAAATACATTATAAATTGGAGTGGGAGCAAAAACTGTGTTCCATAAGTATTTTCCATGCAGTTTTWGTGGATTCAGCACAGGAGATGCCACTCACAAGGCCAAAATACTCTAATTCTCATTGGATTTGAATTAATTACCACCAGTCTGGCTGTGTTTTCTCTGATTTCTTTTAGTCATGTTTSTGCTAAACCGGCACACAAGTGAAAAGTAGAAGAAATTTCTCTTTAAAATTCCACTTAACTGTCTATTGCAACATCCAACAGTGAGAATTAACACTTTATTRCTGATTAATTACGGTGAACAACACACAGAAGAGAAGGGATCATTCCAGTTTTGTGTATGTGCACGAGGCAAGGCAGGATAATATAAGAATTCTTCCTGTTTGCACTGGGAAATGATCATGAATGAAGCCAGAAATCCCCAAACCAATGAAATCAGGGCGATTTCCCTCACTTTAATGGGTTTCAAAGCAAGAGCAGAATCTGCAGTGACACTTGGGTTTTGGGATGAGCCAGAACAGAGGAAAATACCCTTCTATAGAAAAAACACCTAAATTATGAAGTCAGGGGCAAAAAAAAGACAACTTCCTTCCTAAAACCTTTACCTAAAAATTCAGTGTCTTCCCTGCCTAGTATTGCAAGTGTATTTGGGTTTATTTTATAAGGAGAATTGTCCTTAGGGAACAGCCCATTGTTAATTTGAGGTGGAAGATGCTGGAGGATAAGGAGGGAACTCATTTCCTCCACACACATCCCCCAGGGAACCACAGTGCTTTATTTGGGTGGTAAACTTCTGATTAAAGGAATGTATTTTGTTGGGTATCTGTACAAAGCCTTGTACAACAGGGCACAAATTTCCTTTGTGAATTACAGGAAAATAATATGTAACCTAGATGAGAAGATACTTGGAATATTGATTTTTTTAACATTCCAATTCCAATTTATGGTCTTTTTTCTAAGTGCTATTGAGCTGAGAAGTGCTGTAGCAGGCAAGTGGGAAAAGCAGGGTGATATTATTACAAGTCCTTCAATAAAAAACAATCCTGTGAGCAACAGGGCAAAATCAAACCCGGAAATAACTTCTAAATTAATAATAAAATAGGAAAAGTTGATGCATCCCCTTACCTGGGCTGCTGAGGAAGTCACAGTGTGGAAAGCCTGCAATGTCCATCCTCTTCAGGAACAGCACCAAGCTGGTGAGCTTGGATTCCTGAACTTTAGCTGGAATTTCTGCCTTCATTTCCTTGTGTGTAAACTCTTCAGGGTACAAACAGAAGATTTTCCCTGGAAGAGAATTCAGGAAAATTCCCTTTTTTCAAAAAGCTTCCTCCTCGTGTTGCCACGTTGATTGCATTAATAATTGCAGCTAATGGATTGAAATTTTGAGCTGATATTTCTACCTGATGGAGACATGCCCAGAATTTGTTTATGCACCTCTGCTTGACTTTGGCTGATAGGCTGGGTTAGAACAGAGTCTGCTCTGACTCTAGGATTGTACACCTTTAAATGAAAGAGATATCAAGCATCAGATAAGTACACAAGGGCTGCAGAAATATGAATGGTCTGTACTGAATTTCTCTCTAGGTCACTTTACAGAAAGGGTAGGGACAGTTTTCACGGCTTTTTGGAGAAGAGAGCACTCAGCACCCTGACAAACTGACAGATGTTCTGCACTCACTCTAAGTGTGCTCTGATAAATGTCCTTTATTTTTTTTATCCTGAGGAAATGTACCTTTCTAAAGCAGAAAATGGTATCATCGAGAAAAACATCAAAAATTATTATTTATTTCTTCCAATGGYAGAATCCCAACATTTTTCTGACGGCATTTTGTTCCTTAACTCCAGATTTTTGTCTTAATACCAAAATTACAGGAGATGAGGGCTGTGTTAGAGATAGGTGATTCCATATTTTATATTTTTCTTAATTATGCTTAATTTTGATTCAGCTGGGGAGGAGATTCCCTCACTGCTCTGGCCACAAGCCTGTAGTGTCCAGCAAGACATAAAATTACCTGAATAAAGCAGCTCTCTATTCCTGTCATCTGAGCCAGCTCTATCTGCTTTGAGCAGGGTTTTCACAACAAAAAAATAAAATATCCTTCAGTGCAGGGCACAAATCCCTTTTCCTGCAGGAGAATTGCTGGTATGTCCCAGCTGCAAGGCTCAGGTGGGATTTTACTCTGCACTGAACTTTTCCTGTTCCCTCTGTGCTCAGCTGACTCTGAGCGGGAATTTGATCCGGTGAGGGAGGGATATCACAGGACTAAACAAAATAATGGAATTAAAAGTAAAAATTGAACCCCTGATAGAGGTGATTTGATAGATATCAGGACTGTTTGATAGTAATCAGGATTGTTTCTGTTCCCTTTGCTTTGTATTTTAAATTCACAACATTTTTAATTTGTTGAATTGTACTTTGGGGTTCTGCTTACCACGGGAGTGAAATTCATTTCTGCCATCCAAGAAAACTGCAGTTGTAGGAATAAGTTTAAGAAATCAGCATGATCTAATTGAAAACTGCTTTTGGGCTCTTCTTCCTTGCACAAAAAAAAACCTGTAACTTTTTTTTAGCTTGCCTTGAGACTGAGTGAATTTATAATTCCCAGTTAAAAACCTTTTAAAATGACAGATTTTTGCAATGAAAATGAAAGGCACTGGTGGTTCACAAGCTTTTCCCTGAATTACTTGCAAGGCCAATCAGGATTAACGATCCCTGCTCCAAAATTTTAGGAACACTTTAACAACAATTTGGGTTATTCCACCCTGTATGGTAGAAAGGAAATGTATTACATTGTTTATTTTGCCTGTTACTGGAATTTTTATTTTAACCAGGACAGTTACAAAACCTGTAGTAGTGCAGATCTCCAGTTCGTGTTTCTACACAGTTACTCATCCCTTAGGACATCAGTTTTGTAGAAATTTAAAAAAAGAATAAAAAGAGGTTTTTTGGGGTTTGTTTTGGTTTTTGAATTTTGTTTGTTTGTTTCTTGCAGCTGCACTAATTCTCCCCAGGCTGCAAACCAAGAAATGAGGCCAAACTTAGAAAGAACTGGAAAAGGTTAAGGATTAATTAGAGAAATTGCAATATTTGGAGGTACTTGGATGGGAGCACATGTCCAGGAGCAGCACAAGCAGCTTGAAAAAAATAGAGGTTCCCTGTGTGAGCAATTACTAAGTCATTAAATGAGGGATGAGAATCATCTCTTAAACCATGAGATCTGCCAATAGGTGCCTAAGAAGTGATTGCATTTTGCTTTATGTATAAAATGCTGAAGGGAGATTTATGGCTGATAGGCCAGAACTCAGGTGAAATGTATCTTGCAAACAATCTGTCATTGGTTTGGTGCCCAAATGAGTGGCAGTTTCAACTGGAAGTTTTCATCTGGCTGTAGAAACTTCAAAAATCTGGTTTCTGATTGAATTTGGGGGGTAACTGTGACTTCTTGCTTGGTTTTCACATGACACGTCCATGAAAACGATGTAAATTCTATTAATTTGCAGGTTAAAAATATCATAGAACCTGTGCTGTGAAAGAAGAGAAAAACACTTGATCCTCRAGATTCTTTGCATTAATCTGAGCTGCACATTTCCCTTTCCCCTGCCCTGAAAAACCTCTTTTGCAGGGTTTATTTTACACAAAGTGCTTCTGGTTCCCTCCACTGACCTTTCTTCTCTCCACACCGACATCGATGACAAAAGTCACGTTTTTAGTCCAGATCAAAGATTCTCCAGAGCTGGTGGTGAGCAGCACTTTCCTCCTGTATTTTTGGCAGCATTTCTGCTTCTCTTGGGTCAGTTTGGGAGTCAGGTATTGYTTGGTGGGGTATAAAGGGATGGGGATGAGTTCTCCAAGGTCAGGGTTTAAATTGGATTGTTCCTGTCTGATCATCTGATAAGCTTTTTCAATTTCCTGTAATCAAGAGAAATACATTTCTTTTCCTCATGAAATTATTCTATTCTTAGTCCAATTACACCACCTTAAATGATCCAAATATGCAGAAGCCTCCCTACTTTCCCTTAATTATTATATTTAAGGAGATAAAGGTATTGTAAAGGTTTGAATTTTTTTCCCTTGATGATTCATAAACTCTTAATAATGTCCTTAACTTGTGTTGATGGAACATCACCTGTAAAATAGTTCACAAATCCAGAGGTTGGGTATGAATTGTAAATGCTTTTTGTYGTTATTTTAGTGTTTTGTTGTTGTTGTTGTTGGGGGGTTAATAAGAAACCATTTATGTTCTGCACGATTTTTTGAAAGGCACACAAAAATAATTCATGGGCTTGCTCAGTCTGAAAGGGAACTTTTTTAAAAGCATTTTTATTAGCAAATGTTCTGCAAAATTGAAAAGCCAGAGTTTCTCTTTGAGAGTGACACCACATTTCYAGTAGTTATAGGTTGAAAGTGCTCTATAAAAATTGTTATAAAGATACAAGAGTGACATCTAATAGCAAGGCTGGAAGCAGGGCAGCTCATAAATCCTGATGTTCCCGGTTAATTCATATTTTTGTTTGGTTTAAAAGGCAGTTGAGTGCTTGGGAACAGTGAACCATTACCAATATGAAACTTTAAATCACAGTTAAACAAGAATTCATGGGATGTCGTGGTTCGTAACGAGTGTTCTGCTCATTGTGAGAGAGAAAAATGAGTGATCCCTTCTTGGCAAGAAAGAAATTCCTATTTTACTTTTGTGGGGAATTTACCTGTCAGAAAAACCCTTTTAAGCAGAAGTAAAACCTTTTCCCCAACCTTTTGAAATGGAAAGAGTGTGTGTTTTCCTTCTGACATTATCTATTGTAAATATGGGGACTAACARAGAGAATTTATTACTTTATCATTTGCAAAATTTGTGTCTATAAGGTTTAAAACTGATTATTAACATTATTAAAAGTGTTTCATATCCCCCTTTTAACAGTGAAAAGCAACACACATTACCTGGGTAGTTTATGGTAAATTATCTTTGCTTGTGGTGACTTTGTTGTTCTAAAGCAGATTTAATGACACACAGTGGAAGACTGGGGACAGCTATCAAGAAAATAATCATCATCATAATAATAAATATTGAAATATTTATTTGATTGTCAGATTACTCTAAAGGACCTGCTGGTGCAGTGAATTCAGGGAATCACTGCTGCCTACAAACAGTCAAAGTGTCACCCTTCAGAATGGCCAAGCCCATGCGCATTCCTGGATTTTCTGTCACATCTCTGGAGTGACATTTTCCTCCTGCTCTTGTGCACACAACTGGTTGGGAGGAAGAATCCAAATGGGAAAATCTCCTTGGGAGGTTTAAGGTAAAAACCACTCCTGTGCAGCAGGACATTGATGGAGGCTGGACCTGTGTCCATTCCCACAAAACAGGGATAACACAAACTGTGGGATGCCCAGTGCCAGGACAGGCTGCAATGCATTAAACCCCTGGCCTTGTGGCCTGTGCCCCAGTGTGCTGCATTTACAACTTTTTGCATCACACCAAAAAGGCCGGTGGCCTTCCTTCAAACCTACAGAAAAAAAAAAAATATTATCTACACAATATTTATGTGTTGTATAGATATTTTATGTGTCTAAACCACGGTGTTACGCGTCATGACTTCTTTGAAGGAATTATAAAATCCGGTGGCACATCTGTGTTGCCCTGAGTTTTCTGTCTTTTGTCTTTCTGTAGAACTTTCTCACGCAGCTTCATGTAAATAATGTGTATTTTTAGAATGTTTACATACTTCTCCTCTGAGAGAAGAAATGATTGATGGTGATGTCCACCATCCAGGTTGAGAGGTGGCAACCTCTGTAGCCAATCTCTGGACCTCTGTACAAATGTATAAAGTAGTTAAATTGTAAATAAAGTAGAAGAGTTTGTCCCCTTACTGCGATGCTTCTGTGCCTGCTCTCCTTCTGTCCCTAAAGTGGGACACGCCCAGCCTCGGCTAGCAACACTTGGTGACCCCGAATGTGTGAGGACTGCAGCCTGAGCAACACAGGCCAGATAAAACCACGCCATTTCCTGATGAAAATCAGAAAGAGAGAGCAGGACAACCACTCACTTGCTCGCAGGCCAGGAAGATGACGATGTTCCCCTTCTCTCCGGAGCGGTGGATGTCCAGGAGCAGCCTGAGGGCGGGCAGGAAGGGCTGGCTGTGGGTGCAGGAGGAGAACACGGCCCGGGCGCGGTGCCGGCCCCGCACCCTCACCACAGGCACGGCGCCGCAGAATCGCCGCAGGGCACCGCACATGTGAGGGGCCGTGAGCAGCACCAGCCTCAGCTCGGCCCGGGCTGCCAACACAGCCTTCAGCAGCCCCAGCAGGGCGTCTGTGGCCACGCTCCTCTCATGGACGTCGTCCAAGATAATGACGCTGTAAGCGTTCAGGAGCGGCGTGGACATCATTTCCCTCTGGAGCGTCTCGTCTGTGCAGAACCTGCAACACAGACACGMGAAACTCTGCCGAGTTCCTTGGGCTGTTGCTGTGAGGAATTAGTTCAGTGTCTTGGTTCTTTCTGTTCCAGTACAAAGGATTTGGTAAGAACTGGGAGTATTTTCTAGGCTTATCACAGTCTCAGTTACGTGTTTAAATCCTTCCTTACGCAGCTACAAACCCGATGTGATTCAATGACACAGGATTGTCAATGACAATGACAAAGGATGCTCCAGGCAAAAGCAGAAATTCTTCTGCCCTGAGATCATCTTCCATCACATGCCATAAACAATCCCTGAGCTAGGAATGAATCCTTTAGGATGAGGAAAAGAAGGTGCACTTGAGGCAGAGCCAGAACCAAGATGAGCAATTAATTTGTACTGTGAGGTCCTCCTCACTCCTACCCCTGCTGCTGACAGGTTTTTTAAAAGGATATTGTTTTTGTTGTGTTGCTCAGCAGGACCTGGAATTCTCGAAGCAGGTTTTGATATGTGAGAGGAAGGGATTGATCTCCCTCTCAACAGGAGCAGCTGCAGGAAGTTCTGCTGCAGGATGAGGTTTAAGGAGCTCTCCACAGAAAGACAAAGGACAGGCGAGAGGAAGAGTGGTGGAAATTCATTTTCAGAAGTGGTGAGTATCCTCTTCTYCACTGGACACCCATGGCTGAGAAAAAGCCTTGTGGTCTAGATATGATAGTTTGTGCCTGCCATATTAAGGAACCAAAGAAAATAACTCTGATAATTTTCTGGGATGCTCAAAAGCTGAATCCCTGTGTTGCTGCTGTCACCTGCCTGTAATTACTATATTAAGGGCATTTCTTATCTCCCAAAAATCCCCCTGAATACTCTTTTTCCTCTTGTTGCTGGATATACCCTCTTCTAGCCATATTTTTTGGATTGTTTTTGAATTTTAAATTTACTTTGGGAAAAATTATCCTATGTTCTCTTATGGTAATGAGCACTCCTGTACTGGAAAATAGGTGGAAAAAAATAGAGGAAAAGAAAAAGAGGTTACTGAGGTGCTTAATGAAGTTCTGCATGGACAATAACCTTGCCCACTCAAATATCTGCTATGATTTACCCCAGAATGCCTCCTTCAAATGTTTTAGTGCTTATTGGTTAATGGAGAGGAGAGGAGAGGAGAGGAGAGGAGAGGAGAGGAGAGGAGAGGAGAGGAGAGGAGAGGAGAGGAGAGGAGAGGAGAGGAGAGGAGAGGAGAGGAGAGGAGAGGAGAGGAGAGCTCATTGCAGTCAAAAACTTCCATGTGAGCGAAAGAGTGAGGCAGGCACTGATCTGTGCTCTGTGGTGGCCAGGACTGAGGGCATGGCCTGAATTTGTGTCAGAGGAGGTTTGGGTTGGATTTCAGGGAAAGGTTCTTCCCCCAGAGGGTGCTGGCACTGCCCAGGCTCCCCAGGGAATGGACACAGCCCMGAGGCTGCCAGAGCTCCAGGAGGGTTTGGACAAAGCTCCCAGGGATGCCCAGGGTGGGATTGYTGGRGTGTCTCTACTGGGTGATCCCTGTGGGGTCCCTTCCAACTCAGTGCACCCCGTGATTTCAAAATATCACCCAACTTTACAAAGCAGCTTCGATTTTCATGCACAAGACCCGCAGCACCGTCAGCTGCCTGTTTCTCCACACCTTGGCCCGAGGGCCTGCAAAGGCACCGACCTCAGGATGGTGTGGGGCGTGCAGCAGCTGTCGAAGGGCACGCTGTAGCCCACCTCGTGGCCCAGGTTGACGTCCATCTGGTCGGCCACRCGCAGGGCCAGGGCCACGGCGGCCTGGCCGAGCACCTGCGTGCACACCACGGCCCCGCGGGGCTGCAGGCCCAGGCAGTGCTCGGCACACCACTGGGGCACCTGCAGGGACAGCAGAACACCAGAGTGAGGGCTGGGATTCTGTAGCAGTGCAGAAATTTGGTTTTCAATGTTTTATATACTTGGTAATATGTTCATATTGGTTTGTCCCAATTCCCCCCCCCAAAACCCCCCAGTGGTGGGGCCCTTGAGTCCCCTGGTGTCAATCATGTTGTAAGATCTAGAAAATTCTAGGGAAAAGGCCCTGGGATTCGGGGTACATGAGTGACACCTTCTTCCCTCGTTGTGTTAAGTTTCTGTACTGGCTACACAGCCCCCACCCTCCCTGGTCATTGGTGCTGAGCTCCTTGTTGTTTGGGAGCTGCCCCCACACTTAAGTGGGGTGCTTTGTCTCTCCCGCCCTCTTGCATTGAGGGTTCAGCCCATCCACCAGAGCTCCTGAACCCTCTGCCTCCCCAAACTGACATCTGCACGTGGGAGGTAATAAAACCATCTAAAACCTAGCAGAGCCCGCTCTTTTCTTCCAGCTGGAGTTCCCTCAGCGGCCTGAGGGGACAGCGGGACCAAGCTGAGGCGCTTCGCCACTCGCCTGCGCCTCACACTCGCCTCCCCTCACACGGGAATTGCCAGTGTCAACACTCGGAATGTCTTATCTTCCCAACATGGGTTAGGAGGTTTATCTGGTGTAGGAATGCACCCCCACACCCCAGCAGGTGTTTCCACATAAGGAAAAGAGGTTTCAGTCACTTCATGAAGAAGCACCGGGACTTTCTGTTCTTCCCTCGCTGTGGTTGGCCCAGTGCCAGCGCAGGGACACTGTTTGGGCTTTRGAAATGTTTCTCAAAACCTGTGGCTGTTTCTATGGGCAGGAWGGCAAATTATCCATCCTTGATTGTTGTGTACTTAAAAAGGAGCACAGAGGTGCTCTCAGGGCTTTTTGGGGTGTCTTAGCCAGGTGTCAGATGCTTCTCTGACACCTGCCCACAGCTTTTGTTCTTTCGTTTCTGTATTGTTTGTTATTTTCTCTTGCATTAAAACCTTTGCTTTACAAAACACACCCGAGGAGCTGAATCACAATATTATTGAGCCACTCTGGAGGGTTGCAGGTCAACCCTCAGACTTGATACATCTCCAGAGGGCTCATTCCACTGTGGCCGGGTGTAAGCCTGTGTCACTCTGGGAATTGCTCCGCTGGGCTCAGGTTGGGTGGGATTTGCTGCAGAAGAGGAGCAGGTGGCAGCTGAGTCACTACAAGCATGTGCTGATGGACCCAAAGAGGTCGGTGCAGTTGTGTTCAGGGCTGGCTCAGCAGCAAACYTGCTCCTGCTGCGTCAAATCCATGGAAAAAACATATCCTAGGATTCCAAACTGACAAATGCCACATCCAGTATCTGTAATTTCAGATGAATTAGTCTGCACACACATAACTGAAGCTGAACTGCTCCAGGAACTTACACAGCAGCTCCCTAATTTATATATTTACATAGCATCAACACTGGAAAATATCCATCTGTTGTTGTTATGAGAAATTAAAGTTGCATTATAAATATAATTTTAATGGATGTATTGGGTTTCAAATCCTTCATTTAATCAGCATCTAAACCTAGGTGCATCAGCCACKTATAATTTATTTCTCTATAGTTATATGCATTTCTGGAAATGTTCAAAAACCAATCAGCAACGTGCTACATCTTATTAAAGGTTCAATAAAAATTGTCTTGTTAAAGGACAATTTAAAAGCTAACATTTCTTGGAAAGTTGTTACACAACTATTACTATTACACAAKTTTTTTTTGTGTGGAAATTACAGTCAATAACAAGGGGTAAAAACTTGGCTCTCCGAAAATTATTTGAGTGTTAATCATTTTTATGGGAACATAGGAATTTTCAGGGAGAGGTTTGTGATTCTTTAGTTCAATAGGTGATCTCTAGAAGTGCCCAGAATCAAATCTGTAGGATATATGACATGCATACAGTAATTATCMTGCAGCTTTACCTGCAGGAAATTTTTTCTCCTGATCCCAGTCATAAACAATATTTTGGCTGATAACACTCACTGGAAAATTCTTTTCTACTCACTGTGACAGGAGACCTGGGTTGTTATATATTGTTACAGCAGAATTTCACAGTCCTGACTGATATTTGTGTACTTAGACTCAGCTGAGATCTTGGCTTCAGTGATTTCTTTTAACACGAGTTCTGTAAAGTAATTTTGTGCTGTTGGAGAAAACATTTGCTCCTGGTTGAAGGGAAGGAAAGACCATTAATTCTTCCTGAGAAACAGCCCTGCTGGTTTCAATCCTTCATGCCCTGGGAAGTTTTTTCACTTTATCTTATGTCAAATCCCCTGTATTTCTTTCCTGATGTAGCACTAATCAGAACCAAAACACAAAGTAACTGCAAATTTTTTTGAGTGCTTGAAGAAAGTTATTAAAATGTTTAATATATTTTAAATCTGTATTTGACTGCATTAATCTTWATTCACCTTCTGTATTTCACTTTCCCTTTCTGGCCTTAATACTTGGATTACAATAGTTATAGTGACTGTGAAATTCATACCTCATTAAATGTTCTAAAAATGCTTTAAAAAAAACCCCAACCAATTCTGTGGTACTGACCTGGGAGCTCTTGCCAGTCTTAGCATCTCCTGACACAATCACAATTTGATTATGAAGCAAACTTTCCATGAAAGTACGTTTTTCTTTCCATATTGGGAGCTCTTCTCTCTCTTTCATCAGTCTGTAATAACGGGAGGAGTAAGGCAAGCCATCAAAAGGATTAAGCTCTAAATCTTCTCCACAGACAAGTATTTCCTCTTCATCCCCGTCGCTGCCGTCGAGTAATTCTGAAAAGCACTGGCTCTCTGGAGAAGAGGTTAAAAACTCCATTTTTCTTACATATATTATTCCCAGCAAAAGCACATTAGTGGTGGAAGGAGTCCTTTGTGTGCTGATCAATCATTTTGGCCCCCTAAACCTGAGCAAATCCATTTTTCCTCGCTCCAGGATTAGTCTTTCACAGCTCTTGGGTTTAAAAGTTCAGGCTCGGTGTCCGGCTGCCTTTGTTGGTCTGCTTGTCCCGCTCTGGGTGGTTTAACAACCCCAGTGAGCCTCGAGGAAATAGATTTAAAAAACAATAATCACCCAAAATCTTCCAAATGGCAGCGATGAAACCAAAAAGAGACTCTGAGCAGCTTTTGCCCTTCAGCGTTGAGTCCAGCCCGCCAGTCCCAGTGTTTGCTCTCGTCCAGGCTGGGGAATAATTGGGAAGAGCAGCTGAGCCTGACCTTTGTGGCTGCTGTGGGAGGCTCTGGAGCTCTGATTGCAGGGCTGGCATGTGGGAGCTAATCCCAGCACAAAGCCTGCACCCCTGGGTGCTGCAGCCACTGCCTTTGTGCTCTGTGCAGGGCTTTAGCCAGGCAGAGCAGCAAAAACTCTTCTCGTGCTCTCTGCGGATGAGCCCAGTGGTCTTGGGAGGCTTTAACAGCTTTTGCCACAGTTAAAATACACTTAATACAAGAAAAAAAAACAACCCACAGTGATGCCAGTTCTAATCCTTCAAGGGCACCAGAAGTGGCCTTGGAAGGTGGTGGAAGGAAAACAATACTGATGTAAAGTAACTTCAACGCTGAGCACTCAAAAGTAACAAAATAGTTTCTAATCTTGGCTGAGCTGGACTTTAAGGGAAATATTAAATAACGCTTTTTATTTTAGCTCCAGAGGGAAGTTCTCACCAGGATGCTGATAATGTCCAGTTTTCATGCTCAGTTAGGTCATTCAACTGCATTTGGATTCCACTTTTCCTCTGACCTTCATGGATCCCTCTAATCCCACCCTGTTTGTCTGATTTGGTGCTCCAGCCCTCCCCTGCTTGTTGTTGCAAACTCCCAACCATTGAGATCTCTGCCTCTCCCAAATTACTCAGTASTGGCAGAAATGTCAGGAGAGGATTGCAAGTTCAATCCCACAAAGGAGTTTTTTTGGTAAAATTCATCTTCAAATAGCATGAAGGATTTTTGGGTGGTAAAATTAATCTTAAAACATCACGAAGCAAACATGAATTGCTATTATTCTGCATTTTCCTTATTTTTCACAYATTTAGCAGGAGTAGCACTCCCATTTCCTCATTTGCAGTACAGGCTCATCTCCTAAACACTGAGAATGGGACAGCAATATTCCTGGTTCACTGAACAAATTTGAATTGTCATACCACAGCAATTTTTTTTGTTTTCCCTTTTTGGTATGTGTMATGCAAGACAGCAGATTAAAATGTTACCAAATCAAGAGGAACATTTTACTCTTTGAAAATGAAATATTTTGAAACTAATACTCCTTTCATGATAATGTTTTAACAGACCAGGTTGTTGACTGATTGACTTTATTTATCTCTGCTAAAATAAGGCCTGTAAAACTTCCTTTTTCTTTTCAGCCAGGCCTTCAACGACTTACAAGATGTGTTTTAACATAATACAGAAGGATTTAATTAAGTCTAATAAATAACAGAAACACTTTCTGCAGATGAGTGCTTTTAGTAAATTAGAGTATAAGCTGCTTTCAAAGATATCAATGAGAACTTTGCTGTTGATTTAAATTCTTTATTGTCGTGCAAGTGCTGATGATAATGCACTCTAGGAAAGGAATAAATACCACACAACATATTCTGGATATTTAATAAAGACTCCTTAATACTTAGGTACTCTTTACAGCTTTGCTATTAAATCTTTCAGAGGAGGAGGATTTTCTGTGTGTAATTTAAAAAAAMTTGGTCTGTGCTATCAATGGCATTACAGAGATCTTTCTTCCTCAGTTTTCCTCCCYCATTTCAGCAGAAATATTTTGCAATAACAATGGGAATTTAAGGGTGCAGCTTCTGGTTGGGTTTGTTTGGTTTTTTACCCCAAGAATGTTGCTTAAATGGAGGGGTTTAGATTAAATTTACTTTATAAGGTACTGAATAAAGCCTGTGAAATGTGAAGGTGAAACACCCTGCCTTTTAAAAGCAGAGTTTATTGTTAAATGAGAACCAGCAGATGCTGTCGAGAGCAGTTCCTCTTTCCATCCCATTTTCCAGCCCAGGCTCTCTGATGCCAAATCCCTCCGGTGGGATGTGGAGCAGCATCTTTGCAGCTGGAAGTGGAGGGCCTGCTCCTCACCTTGAATTATTTCAGTCCAGAAGGCTGTGATAATTTTCCCTTTTAACACAAAACCCCCAAAAGACATGTGCTGGTATGTTTTGATATTTCCTCTTTCTGTTTGTGTGGCTGAYCCGTGCCCTGATGTCTCCCCTGTACTTCAGCTCAGGAGCTGGGAATCCATTCAAACTTTGTTTTTCCTAATGAGGCCAAGCCAGGGCTGTGTTTTACCTGCCCAGACACCTGAGTTTATTCCCTGGCACTACATTATCTTTCTGAGCCTCTGTTTTTTCCATGCTCTGAGGCTGTTGTGTTCCAGGGGTGTGAGTGTAGCCAGGATTAGAAGCCCAGGCAGGAGCTGGACCTGCAGCTCATCACCCACAGCCCAAGGCAGGGGATCCAAGGAGCAAAGCTGGCTGAGACCAACATTTTGGCACATTAAATCCTCATGAAAGATGTTTCCTGAGCTGAAGGTAGGGCAGGGAATGGGACAGGGGTCTCCTTGGACACAGCAAAGCTGATCCAGTCACCTGTGTGAGCAAAGCAGCTGCAGTGACTGCAGGGGCAGAACCTGGGGTGAGAATGTCTCCGTGATTTATGGAGTCCTGCTGCTGAAAATGACACTTTAATAGTCTCAGCAGGAGTTCTTGTTGTTGTTTTGCTCGCTTTTTTTATGCTGCTATGAATATGAAAACTTGGTGCCTGGCCAAGAGGCAGCAAATAAATGTGAAAAAAACTCCCTCTCATTTGAAGACTCTGTTACTTCTCTCTTGGCCTGCAGACAGCAGCATTTAACCTGGCTTAGACTGTAAGTAAATTTCAGTTTATTGAGCAAAGTGTAAAACTAAAGCAGAGAGTTTTCACTAGTGAGAGGGTCACCAGCAGCACAGATGTGTCACCTTTCTRTTGAGTTTTAATTCCCACTTAAAGTCCTGCTGTCTGGTAAAATATTTCACATTAATGCCCTTAAAAGTACTGACAGTACTACATGGATTGGTGTAGAACAAAGCGTTTCAAGTCAGGATATATATAAAAAATATGTAATTTTAACTCTCTGGTTGCCCAGTATCGGATGGAAATGTGAGAATTGAGCTGGAATTGTGCATGTTTATCCAATATAATTGGCTGGGGTGTTCTTCCAGGACCTTCAGTCCCAGGTCAGCCCCAGGAAAGGACTGGGCTGGTTTAGTGTGGAGCACTCTCTCTCTGAATGCCCTCAGTGTTCATAATTAGAAACAAAAGACAGCTCAAACCAAGTTTTCTTTGTGTATTACCATACCCCTCACCAGCATTCGCTTAATAAAACCATTGGTTATCTCACTTTGTGCAGTGAGGCTGGGTTAGGACACYGTCCACAGCACTGTCAGCCCCACATCAGATCTGTGCTTTTATTCTGCTTYTGAATGATGACACCCAGAGCAAACTCCCAGCTCTGTCTGCCTTTTGCAAATACATTTTTTCCTGAGCTGTTTCAGAGAATGGCTTTAAGGACAATTTAAACACCAAGACAGCTTAAGACAGATGATAGGAGGCCTAAATGAAGTTTTATTCTAATTTGTTTGGGGKTTTTTTTATGTAATGGGATATCTTAATCTGTTTTCTATTCTCTTTCTGTTGTTTAGAAAAGCGAGACCAGCTTTGTGTTTTCAGTTCACGAGTACAATATTCATCTGTGCTAYAGAGTTAACACTTTCCAGAGCTGCMAGGGGGAGGGAGAAATAAAGATAATTCATTGGGAAGAGAATAAAAAATATTTTAAATCTGGATTAAAATGAGATGAAAAGTCAGCTAAGGCAGTTTTAGCACAGTTTTTTCCACATGACAGCAACGAGGGATGAGGAGTTTGGGTGAGGGCCAAAATGTCTGATGGGGCAGCAACAAAAACTGGAGCTGTGGGTGCAGGGAACAGAGAGACKTTGGGCTGTTTGAGAGAACTGCATTAAAAACTGCTGAGAAATATTCTCTGGAAGGTTCCTGGTACAAGTTAGGAACTCGGTGATGTGGTGATGTTTTCCTGTGAAGGCAGAAATATTTTCACGGCCCTGAATATGAATATGTGGGTTTTGAGGAAATAAAAGGGTGTTGAACAGTGAAAGAGGAAAGTGTTCAACACAAAGGAAAAYGAACCAGGTGGAGTTATCACAGACAAATACAGGTGGTGACACAATTTATGGGCAGCTGACAAGGCAGCAATGGAATGGTGAATTTTGGTCACCCAAAGGCTGTGGCAGGAGGTGCAAAGGAGCCTCGGTTTAACCCAGGGACATTGAGAAACCTTTCCTGGGTTATTCAAACAGCCCTMCCCAAAGGAGAGGAGGTTTCCAGCAGCAGAGGTGGCTGCAAGGACTGGCAGAGCTGCTGTGTCAGCAGCAGGGGCTCAGCCCTTGTTTGGGGAATTCAGGGCTTCASTTTTCTTTACAGCTCTTGGCAGCAGCCGTGAAACTTTGAAAATGTTCATTGCTGCTCTGATGGATGGTGGAGTGAGAAGCCTCTGTACTCCAGAATTAATTTGCTGTATTCTAAGGTCTTCCAAATGCCTCTTTAGGCTTTGATTGATGTGGCTGCTTTTTATATTTGCCCAATAAAATATATTACACACACACCCCCCAGTGTTTTTATGGCACAGGTGTCTGCCTTGCTYTGCACTGAGCTTTATTCCTTTCTCTGTGGGTATGGATTCCTGATGCTTTAGATCCTGCAGAATGGGAAAACATACATAAAGGTAATTWATTTTATTTATTATTATATAAAARGCAGATTTTGTGGCTACTTTATTGCAAGCACAAATTCTATCGATTTCTCTCACGTTCTCAAGCTTTTTATTTCTTACAGAACCACAAAATATGCTGAGCTGGAAGGGACCCACCAAATTCACTGAGCAGAAGTTTTTCATCCATGCTAACTTCTAACAAACTTGTAACTTCATAACTTATTTAATGGAGCATGAGATGTGAAAATGTTGCACATTACAGATATTTCTGATAAACAAACCCTGCACAACACAGTGCTGCAAATAAAAACAGGGGGAAAAGGTGAGAACTTTGCCTTTAGGAAGGATGAAGATTGTGCTTTTAGGAAGGATGAGGACTTTGCCTTAGGAAGGATGAGGATTTTGTCTTTAGGAAAGGTGAAGACTTTGCCTTTAGGAAAGATGAGGATTTTGCCTTTAGGAAAGATGAGGATTTTGCCTTAGGAAGGATGAGGACTTTGCCTTTAGGAAGAGTGAAGACTTTGTCTTTAGGAAGGATGAGGATTTTGCCTTTAGGAAGGATGGGGATTTTGCCTTTAGGAAGAGTGAAGACTTTGCCTTTAGGAAAGATGAAGACTTTGCCTTTAGGAAGGATGAGGATTTTGCCTTTAGGAAAGATGAAGACTTTGCCTTTAGGAAGGATGGGGATTTTGCTTCAGGAAGGATGAGGATTTTGCCTTTAGGAAGGATGAGGATTTTGCCTTTAGGAAGGATGGGGATTTTGCCTTTAGGAAAGATRAAGACTTTGCCTTTGGGAAGGATTAGGATTTTGCCTTAGGAAGGATGAGGATTTTGCCTTTAGGAAGGATGAGGACTTTTCCTGCTGGGGTTGGACATTTTTTCCCCTTTACTGTTTGAACTGAGCTGCTGATGTCAGGGCTGTTCTCCTGTGTCACAGGGAACTGGCACAGATCAGTGTGCTCTGAAATAACATTTTGGTTTGTTTGGCCACTGCAGATTGTTTCATGTGACACTGCCCTGGCTCAGTGTCCYTCTGTGCATTTGGCCACTGTCGCTGTTGGGTTTCAGCACAGACCCTTTGTCACATTGTCACCATCAGCTCAACACCCAGAAAATCCCACACTGAACCTTCGGACACTTTTTTTTTTAATTACAATATTCCATCCCTGGCCAAGTCAGTGGGAATTTTGTTGCAGACAGAAGTGAGGTCAGTCTCCATTTTTTGGATTTACCCTCCAGTCATGATTCAAGCCAGAAAATCAGGAGAGCCAAAGAGAACTGGCAAGGCTGTGCTGTGCCAACCCCAGCCCTCCCAGCTGGAATGTGCAGATAATGTTTAGGACGAGTGTCTGCTCCAATACAGATGCAGAACTCATTTTTAATTGGTTCTAGTTTTACATTTTTTTTTTTTAATTTAACAGGAATTTTTTGCATCGATAGAAATCAAGCCAGATTTTCTTTCAGAAAGTGTTGTTAATATGTCTGGGAGGTGTGTGGTTAAAAGGATTATGGAAATGCAGCTTATTTGATCRAGGTAGAGTAACCCTCAATGTAGGGTCAAACTTTGTTAGAGTTTTCAGCTGCAAGCAGAAAGTCAATGTTAGRTAATAAGTGATAATAAGTCATCTCTTGACCTTAAATTTCTGTTCACCTCTAAAAGAAAGCAGAAATAATTTTACACGTTAATTAAGAAAAATTCCTGCTTTATTATTTTTTTTTCATTCTCAGCAACTGTGTTGTTTCTTCTGAGACCACTTCACCTTTTGTTTCACCTTCCCTTTGAAAGCCTCCTGAAAGGTAACTTTGATTTTGCTTTTTTTAGTGCTAAAGCAAACTGCAGCACTAGAACCTTTTGTAATGTGTTAGGAAGAACTTTATGGTCATGGGAGCAAAACCTGGTTGTGAATGAAACCTGAAACCTTTTAATAATAAATACAGTGATTTAAAACATTTTTAGAGCTACTGAAGGGGGGGGGGGATGGAGGGAAGATAATATCTTTACCTTCTGCAGGTGTATTTTGTTTTACACTTCAGATTATAATTGGATGGGATAAATTATATTTATTTTTAAGGACTACACAGGTTTTCATGAGCTTTGGGTGAGGTGTTGAATATTCAAATTCACCTAYTCACTTTTATTTTCAGTTATTTCCAGCCATGGCCTTTATTGAGTAAATCATTAAGAACAATCTTGTACAAGTGGGACCATAAATCACATTTTGGTTCTGGGAAGTTATAAAGGAGGGGGTTGTGTTTGTTTCTTTCTCTGTAGGTAAAATATATCAATTAATAAGCAATCTGTTGTGCTTTTCTGCTTAATAAAGAACAACAATGTATGATGAAACACCAGCGAAAGGAGACAAATGGGATGCAAGCCAAGGGGTAATGGGGAAAAGCTTTTAAGAAATAATAGTTAAAGCAATAAAATCACACTCCTAGAAATCTGAATGCAGATAAGCTTTGGGGRGTTTTTTGGATGGGAAACCCAGATTATGTCATACAAATATGGATTTGAAAATCCCTCAGGAAATGTTTGAATTTTTCAGTGTCTTTAGGTAGGATCTGGTTACCCAGAGGGCTTGGCAGTGATGGAATGTCCAAGGCCAGGATGGRTGGGTGAAAGAGGACGAGCTTGAAGGTCCCTTCCCACCCAAACCTTTCCATGCTCTGAACTCTGCTTCATGGCCTTGCAATGAAATTATCACCAGGGAAACAAAACTCTTCTCTCAAAGTTTTATCTTTCCTGTATTTCAGRYTCTGTGCTGCCCAGGGSTGCAGCTCTGAGCTCACAGTCAGTGTCACTCAGCTCTGCACACAGCAGGGACACAAAACAAATCCTTTTCCTGCTGCACACCAAGGACAACTTTCAGCCCCAAAAGCACAAACAAGAGTGGGCTGAAGGGAGGAACAAGAAGGATGGGACCTCACAGCCTGGAGCTGGAATTGGACAATTAAACCCCAAGATGCAAATGGTCCAGAACTTATAAGTGTGAGGCCTCATGACCGGGCAGCCATTTTGTGACCATTTTGGGCCTACCTTGGGCATAGCCCTGGCCAGGCTCTTGTCCTGCCCAGGGTTTATCCTTAAAGGCCTTTCAATAAATCTCTACTTTATTCTCTTAAAATACCTACTTTATTCTCTTAAAATACCTACTTTATCCTTAAAATATCTACTTTATTCTTAAAACACATGTTTTATACTCTGTCCAGTCTGTGTTCCAGGTCAGCCTTCCCAAGGCCTCAAAATGGGCCCTGCGAAAGGAATGTTTTACACAGAGAGGATGTAAAACCTGCTGGAAGCCTTGGTACCACCTGGGTAGAGAACATGAAATTGGTTAATTAATTGGTTAATTAATTGGTTAATTAATGCTCTCTGGGTGCTCCTCGTTACTCCCATATGACCCCACCACCTTTCCCTGTCACCGTGCGCAGAAGGGATGGAAGTTCTACAGCCAAGGCTTATAATTAACTAATAACACATTAAGAATATCTTTGAAAGGTATTTTTGTCATGAGAGAAGTGGCTGAGTAACCTTTTAACACSAAGGGAATGAATGCAGAATAAAGTGAGTCAGGGAGAATAAATAATGAGTGGGTTTTGTTGAGTGCAAGAGGATTTTTGTTGCTCACTGGCTTAAAAAACCTCAGGGTTGCTTTGTTTTGGTTCAGTGCAGTTCAGCTCACTGCAAACACTCCTGAATTTCCTGCAATTCTTTAAAAATACGTACATCTTGCAATGTATTTAAAACACTACTGAAGAACAATTTAATTTTTTTTATGGTTACTCCAGTCACAGCCTCGTAAATAGAAACTTCATAAGGAAACTTAGAAATATTTTCAAGGAATTCAGGTAATATTTGTGATACTGACGCCAGTGGAGTTTGATCTTTTTTGATTTTTTATGGAAGGAAATTTATGTCTAAATGACATTTTAAAGAGTCAGCTGCAAGTGTTGGTGTCTTTGGGCATCCCAGCTCCTGAGGYTGGGGGTGTTTTCCCAGTTAATTCACTTTTTAGCTGCTGTCCCAAATAATTCCTGAGTCTGTCTCCCTTTCCTTTGAATTAAACACGAAGTGGTGGTAAAAATCAGATTTTGGTTATAAGGGCTCCACACTTCCGTTAAAATTCAGATTTTGGTTATAAAGACTCCACATTTTGGTTGTTTTCCTGCAGAAAAAACCCACATTTTCTGGGGAAATATTGTAATTTGCCCAGGAAAGTTTGTCACTAGGTGGCAGGATKAGACTGTGTTAGTGCCAGCATTCCTGAGGATTTATTCCCTAAATACCCCTTTGATTATCCCCATCATTCCAAAACATGGAAATCTTACAATAAAATCTAATAAATGCAACGCTTTTTTCATGAGTTGTTTTCTTTTTTAAGAGCCAGTATAACGTGTTGGACTCCAGAATCACTGAAATATTTCATTAATATTCCCTTKGAGATCAAACCTGCTCGTTTTTGCTGGAGTATCAGAAGTATTTCACTACTCAAAATTTGCAATGATGTGTAAATAAAAACATGTTGGTTTTCTAAAGGTGTCTAATATTCACATATTGCCTCACCCACGTGTGCAGACGAGATATTTATTGTGAAAATGGCTTTTTTTGGGAGGGGGGGATCTAAATTCCATTTTTCCTTGGAGAACCCCCAATTCCCAACCCCAGTTAAAGATGTTACAAACTGGATTTTTCCTGTGTGGGCCAATTCGAAATGTCTCTGGCTAAAACTGGGAAAATTCTGCTATAATTGACATTTGCATTCTGCTCTCCATTTATTCCATCCAAAACCAATCCTGCTGTTCCAATGGAGGCCGGAACATTTTAGATTTGACAGATGGAGCAGCCCTGCAGAACCTGAGGAGATTTTCTTTTCAGGGATAAAACAAATGTTTGGGAAACATTGGAGGGACATCTCTGCTCGCTTGCTCTGCGCTGAAATCCCTGGGATATTCAAAGGAACAATTGGAATTTTGTTTTCAGGGATTTGCTCCAGGTTGTGAGCCAAGAGTGTCCTGCAGACATGGATTAAAGGTCATCAGTTATAGTCCAGTTATCCCYGTGTTCCCTACCAGAAAACAGCCCAGATTTTAAATTATAAATTGGAATTACTATTATTATTATGATTATTGGATACTTTAAAATGTTCAATATTATTATTGAAATTATTATTGTAATTATTATTGAAATTATTGAATTTGGATAGAAATTACTAATTCAAGGCCTCCTTGTATAGGTTTAAATGAAAAAAAATGTGTTAAGAAATTTGTTTTCTGGGCAGGCATGAGGGCATTAATATAATTTTACTTTAATACTCAGCTTAGCTAATATGGACTAAAAGTTATTCTGTAGACTAAATTATATTTATTAAATTCTCCAGAGTGCTCCCTGACATAATTCTAGAAATAATGACTAAAATGTGACTTGATTTCCTTTTTTTCTTTTTTTTTTTTTTAATGATTTTTAAAATATTTTTTTCCTCAGCCAACTGCTGTTTGTCCAAGGTGAGGAGGGGGGAGAAGCATCTGTGGATTTTCTGTGGATTCTCTCAGGCCTGGATGGAGGAGGAACACGGTTGTGATCCCAGGTTCTATCAGGGGAAGTCCAGACTTGCATGTTCCTAGAATTGTTTGGTGTGACTTTATTTGCATTTCTTTTCAGGGGTCTGGGCCACGGGTCAGTGAATATTTTGCCTTGAATATGTTTGGAAGTTGTGAAAAATATTTGCTGCAGGTGCTCAGTGGGATGAGATCAATTATCAGAAGAGTTTAACACCCAGAGGAACTTCTGGCAGTGGGGGATGTTCAGTAACCAGAAGAATATGAGTAGAACCAGAAGAATATGAGTATCATTAACAATAAAAATTATAAATGTCTTTTTTTTTTTCCCCCCCAGAAAAGACATTTTTAGCCTTGAATAACATCTGCTTGAGCCCACTCATTCTCAAGTTTTTCAGGAGTTTTGCATATTTTTAGGTAACACCTGCAATGACTTCAGGAATTAGTTCGGTTTTCTTTTTTTACCAGGAGCCTTTTTTATTTAATCTCCAAGCTGGAATTGCAGTTTTTTTCTCACAGTGAGGGAGAACTTATTCTTCACAGTGAAGGAGATTTTATTCTCCTAAAATGTGAATATCTGTTTGCACAGATGCTTTAAACTGATAGCGTTGTATGGAATATTTGAGACTTAGATGCAACAAAGCAAGCTTAAATAAATTCATTTGTTTTGAAGCAGAGCTTGCGAAGCTGAGATTTATTTCCTCATGCATTTGTTGCAAACCTTCGGCTTCCCAAGTAATCAGAGCTTGGTTAAAATGAATTTTTTTTAGTTGAGAAGTATTGGACGTGTTGCTCAGGCCATCCCAGGCAGCATCTCATCTCTGCCATGAGCTAAAATGGGATTTGTTTTTTTACAAATTCCTGCTCATGGCTGAAGTGGAACAGCAGTAGAAGGTAAATGATTGCAGAGATGAATCCCCCCTGTTCCAAAGGTGCACCTTGTTTCTGCTGGGTTTCATTATTTCAGAATTTCAGTCATTATTTCATTATTTCAGTCATTATTTCATTATTTCAGTCAATGCATCTCTGCCTTGGCTGTACATCGAAGGGTTGAGGTGTCAGCACCAGTTTTTTTCCCCCTCTTTGGACACTTTTTAACAGTGTTTGAGCTTTTTTACCTCCCACCAGCACAAATCAAAAATACCTTTAACAGTTTGGCTGTGGATATCTTATATATCCATATATCCCATAGGCATGGTGGAATAAGTAGAAAAAGAAGGGTGGTTTAAGCCTGAAATATCTTCTTGCACCAACTGGGCTTTGTTCCAGTTTCTGTCTGATTAACAACTCAAAATATTTTACCTCTGGTTTTTCAAATCGTGCCCCCACGTTCCAAACAACAAAGCAGAGTAAGTTTCTAATTTGTATTCAGCTGGAAAAACGTTCTATAAATCAGAAGAGAAGTTTGCTCTCCCCCTTTGGTGAAGTACAAGAGAACTCTGTCTCAATGAAGCATGCAATTTTAATCAATTGTACCCTAAGAAAAGCAGACAAACAGCTGCTGCTGGTTAATTGGTGACTGTCTCCACCAATGGGCTCATCATTTATTCACTGCCTGAAACGCTGAAAATCGAGGTGTGAGCCCCCTGCAGTGGCACTGCCTGCACGTTGGTGACTGAGCAGCTCGGATTGCACATGAAGAATTTATTTCCAGAGACAAAGATGTGACCTTCACCCTCCCAGCTTCATTGTTTTTGTCTAATAATCACATCTCCTGCGAAAGGCCAGAGCTCCTGTGTGAAACTGAGGGGAAAACAAATTTCATCCCTCCAGCTGAAAGATTCATTTCTTGTTAGAAATYATCCCAAACTCTGGGGATTTCCCCMCTCTGCCAGAGGGTTCTGGGGTGGAACCAGAGATCCCTGTGGGCTGGGAGGGACCCTCAGAGGTCACTGAGCCCATCCAGCCKTTGGCTCAGCTTGGATCCAGCTCCAGCTCTGCCTCAGTTGAGTTTTGAAGCTTCTCCGCGCTCCAGTTCCAGCTTTTTTCCCTTCATGGTAAAAGAAATTGTTTTTCTTCCATCAAGTCAGAATTTCCCACCCTGCAGGGTGATTTCCAGCTGTCCTTCCACTGTGCCTTTGGGGAAGGGTCTCTCCATCATCCCTATCCTTCCTCTCCTCCACAGCTCTCCATTATTTCTATTTATTTTCCACAACTCTCCATTATTTCTATTGATTTTCCACAACCTCTCCATTATTTCTATTTATTTTCCACAACCTCTCCATTATTTCTATTTATTTTCCACAACCTCTCTGTTCCTTTCATTTCTAGCTCTGCTTTGGGGTTGGGATTTTGCCCTGCTCCCTCTTCCTGACTGATCCTTTGCAGTGGAGTTCCAAACTTTTCCAGGGAAATACAGGAACGAAACACAAAACTTCAACATGACCAAAGTTGGTGTGATTTATTCTCCTTCCCTTTCCTTTTCTGGCCACTCTTGTTCCCTCCTGGATCCCCTTTTCTTTTCATCCTCCTTGCAAGTAATTTTTGCAGCAGCTGTGCTGGGTTGTTCTGTTCTTGCCTTTTGTTTTGCCCTTGCCTCAAGGTTTGTTCTTGATATTTTGATTTTGCAGTTTGTTTCTTTGAGCCTTCCTTGTCCTGGTTTCCCCTCTCCGTCCGTGGTGTGGCTGTTTGGGGCTTCTCCACATCATCCTGGGATTGTTCCAGTGCTGGCTATTTATCAATATAAAATATAAAATAATAAATATAAAAGTATTTCCTTTGGGTTGGTGTTGGGTTAGTTTTTCCTTGATCTGGCTGGTAAACAGAACCATAAAACTGTAAAATCAAAATAAAATCTAGATTTTTTTTTTTAATGTTTTAGTTTTTGTAGATTTTACATTTACAAAATGTAAAATCTGAACAACAGCTCTAGGATTGTTTKGGGKTTTTTTTTGTAAGAAAAAAWTTAAGTTTATTGACAACTCAAAGGGTACAAACATTTAATTTGATCCTGTTCTGTTTCCTTTAAAAAGTGTTTTTAAGACAGGCTCTGCAGCCATTTCCAWGTCTCTGAAGAAGGCCATACATGAAATATTTGATGGTAATAATGATATCARATCTTATAGAACTTCGAATAATCTGTCACATGAACCAGCAAACTGAGGTTTGTGGTTCTGTTGTTGAAATAATAAAATAAAACTAAATATCAGAGTGTTGTATTATTAAACATGAAGATTAATCTTCAACAGCAGTGGCTTGATGCTGTGTAACTAAAATGAATGTTCCAACCATTTTTTTGAAAAAAATTGCTTTGTGCTCTGCTTTCCATAGGAGAAGCAATCAATGGAAAAAAATTCCATTGGCTGTTACAATGCAGAGGCGTTTTTTTAAAAAAAGAATTCAAGGAGGGTAAGAAATTGTTCTGGTCTGGAAGAAGGGATTTAGAAGTGCTAAATAGCTTTATTATGTTGTTTAAATGTTTTAATAATGGCGTTACACGATGTTCTGTAAATTTCATTTACATTATAATTGCTATTACAATGTTAAAATACCATCAGTGAGATGCTATTGTGCTTCCAAAATTCAATTATCAGTGTATCTWCTTTTCTATCAGGCTTAGCTGTTGTGTTTGCAAATTTTAGATAAAACTCACTCCGCAGGCATCCTTAGCCAGCCGAAAGGGAGAGAATAAAGGAGGTGGAAAAGAAAGGTAGACAGAGAGTTTATTTTGTGTATGATATAGAAAGGCATRCAAACATCTAAAGAGAGGAGAATTCTGCTTTGGGTGTTCTTTATGTCCTTCTGCAGCTCTGTAGGGACTTGGCTCTAACCAATAATGATTTTTTTTTTTCCCCTTCACTAATCCACGCATGTACTCTCAGATTTGCAAAGAAAGAAATCAAAGAGAATTATTATCTTTATTTAAACCAGTTCTGTCCCGAGCTCAACTCTTTCAGGCTTCCCCTTGACTGCCAAGTGATCAGCAGGAACAGACCTCTCCCCTTCATGTGAATTYTGTGAAGAAAACCCATTTCTCTGTGTCCAAAAGCAAAGATTGGCAGTGCCTGGCTGCACACTCTGCTCTGCATCCTGCTGATCRTCTCCCCTTGGAGCTGGAGGTGGAATCGGGCCATTTTCACTGAAAACCCAAACGGCAGGGAAATGGCAGCCTCTGTTTGTTGGAGGTCAGGTTTTAAGTCCCTTTTCCTGAAGGATTAAAGGGCTGCAGTTGAGCGGATCTGGCGAGTGAGTTCAGTGTGCAGCAGCTCTGGATAAAAGCAGGATGCTGRAGGAAGAGCAGCTCTGAATTAAATCAATCTCCATCAGGCACTGCTTCTCCTTTACAGAATTTAAGGAATTTTTCTGCAGACCATCCAAATAATGTCCCTTTAGCGAACCCAGGGTTCTCTAGTGGGTGATTATGTCTTTAATTTCTTGAACCTCCATCCTGGGTGTTCAAGGGGCTCAGCCAGGGCAGCCCAGGAGCCACAGAACCTGAGCACAAAAAACTCCTATTGGAATTCAGCAGCTGTTCCTYCCCGGAGCTGTAAATCCATAAACCCCCCCGTGTGCTGATTGCTGCATTGTTTGACACCCATTCAGCCCCGGCCTTGGCAATCACCGAGCTCAGCCTGATAAAATTGTTGTTGGCCTCCAGCAATCCCTGCTGAACMCCTGAATTCCCGCTGAAGACTTCCCTTAAACTCTCTTGGCTTTTTCTTTCTCGGGCTCTGGTCATCCTCAGAAGTTATTTCTCCCAGCTGTAGCTTGGAATCCAAATTCCAATTCCAATATTKGAATTTTGTCCTGTTTGCTGGGACAGCCGTACAATTTCAGTAGTTGGAGCATCCACATTGTGTTTATTCTGCTGATTTTCCCCATATTTTGGGGAAAAAATTTTTCCCAAAAAATTTTTTCCCAGTGCTGGTTTTACTGGGCATTTTGGATGCAGCTGTGCATCCAAAAAAATCGAAAATTCACTCGAAATCTGGTGAGTTGTGCAGGAGGGAATGGTGTGTCCTATTTGCTTTCATGTCCTGCCCATCATTCTTGGACAACTGAGTATTCCAAGATCTGGTGGAGTCACTGGTGAACGTTTTCTTATGTCTATATTGTCTCAGAATTTGTGAGATTTCTTCTGCATTTCTTGAAGAAGTGGGTGTTATGATTGTCTGTCTTTTCCTGAAGAAAAACCCCATTTTTTTTTGTCGTGTTTTCATCTCTGTCAAAGCAGATATTTCCAACCAAGGAGCCAGGGTTTGAAACCCTCCTTTCAGCTGAATTTGCTTCATTTACATTTTTACTACACATTTAGTAAATGTATTGAAGTGGTATTGAATTATTACCTCAGTGACTGGGTAAGGCAGTMAAATGTTGTGTTTTGAATGACATTATACTTTGCTATTTCCAAGGCAGCGAGGTTTTAATGTGAATTTAACCAGAGTGCCACTGACACATTTCCATGGGGGTTGTTCTTGCTGGTGGGATCAAATTCCTCCCAGGATTTGGAAAAGCCCTGTGATAAATAGAAATGATTTCTCATTTAGAAGTGGAAAAACAAACATAGCTGGACCTTGGTTTTGATGTGATCAAATATTATTTGGCCAAGCATTGCATTGAAGACTCATTAATTGAGATACTCCTACAGTTTTGTTACTTGCAACCTCTGAGAGATAAATACAGATAATTAATCACCTCTCAGATTTGGGTCTGACTGTAAAGCAAAGAACCAATAAAAGAGAATTGCTTCAGTACAAACAGGTTTTCTACCTATTTCTACACAGCACAGGGAGATTTTTGGAGTAGCCATCCAGCCAGCAGGGCCAAAATTCTCATTACACTGAGGACTCTCWGTGCCAAATTTTTGAAAGGCATAAAATAATATGGTTGGTTGCAACAGCAGGAGGCTGGACTTGGTAATTTGGAAGATTTTTTATGTCCTGCATTCATAAATTTTAAGATACTGGTGGAAGGTGTCCTGGGCTATGACAGAGGGTTGGAACTAGATGATCTTTAATGTCCCTTCAACCCCAAACCATTCTGGGATTCTGTGATATATAATTATATCTAAAACATGAAAAATGCAATCTGACGTGACAGATGCTGTGGTACCACCCTGAGGGACAGGAGAACCACACTGACAGAGGATGTCAGCTGAAAATCAGGACAGCGAGCTGATCTTTTAATTATTTAAGAAAAAAACCCCACAAGAATTATCCTGATGAGCTACTTCTTTAGGTGGAGGGCTAAAATATTATAGGGTCCTTTCTCAGCACTTTTATTTTGGTTTATTTATTAATTACCAAATCCTTGTACCTAYTTTTATTTCCCATTTCTAGTTAAGGTTTGGAGAAGCAGAGGGATTTTACACTAAATGAGGAAGAGGATCAGCCAGGAACCAGCGGTGTGCACGGAGCACCTGAGGCACAGGATTCAATAAAAAACGGAGGAAGGATGAGAATGCAGAACAAACTCTTGTTAAAGCTTTAACCTTGGCTCTGTCTGGTCCTACAGATGCTGCAAGGCCCCTGACAAGTTGACAGCAGACAGGAACTCCAGCAGGAGAGGTTTCTGGCTGGGTGTGAGGAACAGCCTTCCCCAGGAGGGCTGGTCTGCAGGACAAGGAGCACAGAGAGCTTCTGCCTCCTCTCTGTCWGATTATTCCTTTTTCTGACCCAGAGATGGGGCAACTGAGAGGCCTTTTAAAAACTTTTATTCCATCTTCAGTCTCATGTGAAGGGTGAGACAGTTCAGATGTTTCAATTCACGCCATCACCATCAGAAGCCAAACTATTTCTTAATTACAATCCATTATAAGTGTTTCTTGGCCTATCAGCTTTTGCCACACAATGCTGTAAATGCCTTAAAGCCAATCATCTAAAATTGCCCCTCATCTAAAATTATGGTAGTAGTGGCTCCTTCTACATCTTTCACAGTTTTATTTCTCCAAAGTATCTAATCCATTTGCAAGGCCATCATTTCAAACTTGTTTCTAGTTCCAGTTCTCTCTCAACAATGTCTGTCCTATCCCATGGCATTTCTAAGTCAGCATTTTTTATCTCAGAATTTGTATACAGATCCATACTATGTGAGCATTGAACACATCGACGTGGCAGTGAACACATTTAATTGATTTTTTTTTTTTTTTACAGTGATAATGATGTCCTGATTTTGCAGCAGGTAAATTCCTTTTTTCTTCTGTACTTGGAGAACTCTCTACAAATCCATTTCCCACACCTCTCCATCCCTGCATTTTCCAGCTCTGAGCTGGAGAATTCCCTGAGCACCTGATGTGGCTTTGAGCAGGAGCAGGACTGGAGTCCTCCCGAGCTCCATCAAAGCACATTTCTGCTTTCCTGATGCTGTGGTGGAGGCAGGTGCAGACATTCACCCAAAAAAGATGCAGAGAGGAAGATCTGGCCATTTGTGCTGCTGATAGTGGGTAATTAAAGAGCTGCTGCAGGCACTGACAGCTGCTGGAAGCTCTTCCAGGTCTCACCTGGCAGTGTCACAGCACTGAAGAACTCTCAGGAACGCCCTGGCCTTCAGCAGCAGGTGACAAATCTCTGGAGAATAAAAGCATCTTAAATACCTTTGGATTTTCAGTAAGAAAAGGGTGTTTTAAGGACTTACCCCAGAGGAAAGAAACATATTTTCAGAGCCACATCTTGTCTGTTTGGAGAGATGTAAGTCCAGGTCCTGTAGATTTTAATAATTTCCAGCTGATGTCTGGAAATACAAAGGTCACATCCTTGTAGCAGAGTGGGAACTGGGAATTCAGCAGGAAGAAGAAGATTTGGTGTAAAAGGTGGGTTTAATGGAATCCTTTTTATGGACTGATGGATAGTGAAGGCAGTAGGAGAATTGGAATTTGGATGTGGATTTCTCAGTGTTTGTTTCTGGGCCTGTCTGCCTCTTACCCTGCTCTGACACGAGGCAGAGGTTGCAGAAAGCTCCTGGGAATGCATCAAGGGTTTAAAATGTATTTATGGTGTTATTCCTTGTCTCCAAGAGCTCAAATATTTTCAGATCTCCCCCATGTTAGAGCTGGGTTTCCACTGGCACATTCTTGCTCAGAATTTGACGTGGCATTGAACACATTTAATTGATTTTTTTTTTTAACAGTGACAATGATGTCCTGATTTTGCAGCAGGTAAATTCCTTTTTCTTCTGTACTTTTAATGATGATGTTGGCTACTTTTGCTGGGCACCTGGATATGAATGATTACCTGAGCTCACCAGGTGCTTCCTGGGAAGGCAAAGATCTGGGAGGTCAAACAACTTTTCAGGGCTGCAGGTGGAGGACAAGGTCCTGCTCTTGTTGCCTGGTGGTTGATGGTGCTGAAATGGAAATGTTTCATCCCTACAGTTTGCAGCATTGCCCCAAAAGTGAGCAGGGTAATTTTTATCCTCAGGTCAATTCTGCCCTGTGATTCATTCCTGAATCCTTTGGGGCAAAGGAGGGCTGGTGCTTCATGGAAACTCATTTGCCCAAAAGAANCTCTCAACAATGTCTGTCCTATCCCATGGCATTTCTAAGTCAGCATTTTTTATCTCAGAATTTGTATACAGATCCATACTATGTGAGCATTGAACACATCGACGTGGCAGTGAACACATTTAATTGATTTTTTTTTTTTTTTACAGTGATAATGATGTCCTGATTTTGCAGCAGGTAAATTCCTTTTTTCTTCTGTACTTGGAGAACTCTCTACAAATCCATTTCCCACACCTCTCCATCCCTGCATTTTCCAGCTCTGAGCTGGAGAATTCCCTGAGCACCTGATGTGGCTTTGAGCAGGAGCAGGACTGGAGTCCTCCCGAGCTCCATCAAAGCACATTTCTGCTTTCCTGATGCTGTGGTGGAGGCAGGTGCAGACATTCACCCAAAAAAGATGCAGAGAGGAAGATCTGGCCATTTGTGCTGCTGATAGTGGGTAATTAAAGAGCTGCTGCAGGCACTGACAGCTGCTGGAAGCTCTTCCAGGTCTCACCTGGCAGTGTCACAGCACTGAAGAACTCTCAGGAACGCCCTGGCCTTCAGCAGCAGGTGACAAATCTCTGGAGAATAAAAGCATCTTAAATACCTTTGGATTTTCAGTAAGAAAAGGGTGTTTTAAGGACTTACCCCAGAGGAAAGAAACATATTTTCAGAGCCACATCTTGTCTGTTTGGAGAGATGTAAGTCCAGGTCCTGTAGATTTTAATAATTTCCAGCTGATGTCTGGAAATACAAAGGTCACATCCTTGTAGCAGAGTGGGAACTGGGAATTCAGCAGGAAGAAGAAGATTTGGTGTAAAAGGTGGGTTTAATGGAATCCTTTTTATGGACTGATGGATAGTGAAGGCAGTAGGAGAATTGGAATTTGGATGTGGATTTCTCAGTGTTTGTTTCTGGGCCTGTCTGCCTCTTACCCTGCTCTGACACGAGGCAGAGGTTGCAGAAAGCTCCTGGGAATGCATCAAGGGTTTAAAATGTATTTATGGTGTTATTCCTTGTCTCCAAGAGCTCAAATATTTTCAGATCTCCCCCATGTTAGAGCTGGGTTTCCACTGGCACATTCTTGCTCAGAATTTGACGTGGCATTGAACACATTTAATTGATTTTTTTTTTTAACAGTGACAATGATGTCCTGATTTTGCAGCAGGTAAATTCCTTTTTCTTCTGTACTTTTAATGATGATGTTGGCTACTTTTGCTGGGCACCTGGATATGAATGATTACCTGAGCTCACCAGGTGCTTCCTGGGAAGGCAAAGATCTGGGAGGTCAAACAACTTTTCAGGGCTGCAGGTGGAGGACAAGGTCCTGCTCTTGTTGCCTGGTGGTTGATGGTGCTGAAATGGAAATGTTTCATCCCTACAGTTTGCAGCATTGCCCCAAAAGTGAGCAGGGTAATTTTTATCCTCATGTCAGTTCTGCTCTGTGATTCATTCCTGAATCCTTTGGGGCAAAGGAGGGCTGGTGCTTMATGGAAACTCATTTGCCCAAAAGAAYGATGGGCACGGGTTCAGAAAAGTGRAGAATTGTGTAATTCTGAATGAAAAATGGAGCAGTGGCTAAAACTCTGCTGATGTCATAGCAATAACTGGAATAACCTCTAAGTCTTTAGGGCACTGATGCTTCCATGGTAGTGGTTTTGTAATTAAACYTCCTCTCTTCACCTTTCCTTCATGGGGAACAGGGTGTCAGAAAATTAGGGTAAAATATAAGATATAACAGGGAGCCTTCCTTGCTTATAATCCACATTTCTAATCAAACTACAACGTTTAGTTTTATTTGCAGGTTACCATGAGACAGGAGACTGACACGGCTGCCTGGATTCGGTTTCACAACAGGCACAGATGTGTCAGCAAACAAAATTGGATATATTTAGTAATGGCTGAGTAAATATTAGCAAATGGATGGTATAATTAAATCAACAGGGTTGCAGCTGATAAGGTGCTGGCAGGCTCTGATCAAGACTGCTGGGTGGCTGAATGAGGAGCTGGAGATTCAGAGGGAAGAATTGATGGATGGGATGTTATCCCTAAGTGAGAAGAGGGGAGCACCTAAAGCACTGAGAAATGAAATTGATGACCTGTAAAACAAGCTGAGATTAAAAGAAAATAAATCAGCTCGATGGAGGCTCCTGCAGGAGTGCAAGGGGGCCAGAGAGGGCTGGGCAGGTGTKGAATAAGCTGAAGTTCTTCTGATGTTTTCTTTAAAGATAGCCAGGATAATGTGCAATAATAGTATGGCACTTAAAACTTTAAGCATCACTTAAAACTTGTGGGATAGAATTTAATTTTGCATTTATTTTGTGGAACTGAGGCTGGTTTTTCTTCTCCCCTCACAGATCCCCTGTTGTGCTGCTTTTTTTGGGGAGTTGTGAGCAGTGATGAAATTCTGTGTTCCTGAGCTCCCAACATCAGCCTGAGCTTATGGTGAACTGGTTCAGCTCCCTGAGGWGAGGGAGAAGAGCAGCTTTGGAAGAGGGAAGGAGGATGAAAACCATGGAATGGAGCTTTGGTAGCAAAGACTCAGCTCTGGGGAGCAGGATGGAGCACAGTTATCCTCATTTATTGGGTGTTACTGTCCCAGCCATCAGGAGCTTCCAGAGTTTCTGTCTTAATAAATTAATTCTGCTGGATATTTGTTACTCCAGTAATTCCATGGCTAAAGTGTTTGAAATTATATAATTTTTATTATTTGAGGCCATGTGTGTGTTGCTGTACAGCACAGCCTGCTGTCCATGCTCACGGATTGATGATTTTAGAGGAATAAAACCAGGAAAGTTATTTACTGGGACCTGCAGTTCTCTGGGAGGCATTGCTGGAGGGAAACATGTCCTGCCAGGTGAAGTTTGGGAAAATTCTTGTTCAGCAGTCACTGCTGAGAGCCTTTTCTCTTGACCTTTTTCACGCTGTTTCCAGAGTGTGTCAGGAAAACCCACAAACACCAGAAGGAGACAGAGCAGTCCTGCAACTTTATTTGAATAAAGGGAGAGAGATTAAATTAGGGGCTCCTCCTCTTATTTATTATTTTTTCTTTACAAGCCTTAGTTGTTATTATTAACTTAACCCTTTTGAACAACTTAGAACATTTGAAACGCTCCCTCCTGACTGTTCCAGGTCTGGTCCCTGCACCAGGAGTGGCAATAAATGCAGAGAATAAAGCAGACAATGACATTTTAGCCCATTAATCACGAGGTCCTTGTCCRTGGCTGCTGATGGCTGAGGTSTCCCAGCCTTTCCTCCAGCTGAGAATTCCAAATCTCCTTGAGCTGAGTGTGATGTCCAGCTCTCCTGGCTGCTGGTCCTGTGCTCCTGGCTGGGTCTGATGGACACCAAAGTCCAAAGGCAGAGTCTGTRCCAACTGATCTGTTCAACCTGAGTGACAACATTTGTTCAGGTGACCCCAGATGGCCTCATGTAACCCTTGGATCAATTAAAAAAATACTGTAATGACCTCAAATGACTCCTGTGACCTCAAATAACCCCACATGACTCCTGTGACCTCAAATAACCCCACACTGGACCTCAAATAACCCCTGTGACCTCAAGTAAACCCAAATCAGGCTTCAAATGACCTTAAGTAACCCCAGATCAATTAAAAAAATACTCCCATGACCTCAAATAGCCCCTGTGACCTCAACTAACCCCAAACCAGGCCTCAAATGACCTTAAGTAACCTCAGTCAGGGCATCAAATGACCTCAAGTGACCCCTGAGTCAACTTAAAAAGACTCAAATGATCTCAAGTAACCTCAGATCAACTCAAAAAGGCTCCAATGACCTCAAATAATCCCTGTGACCTCAAACAACCCCAATCAGGTCCTCAAGTGACCCCAGACTGGGTCTCCATCTCCCTGTTGCAGCTTCCAAGTTCCACTGGGCTTTACCTCCTGCTCTACCTAGTGCTAAAAATCMAATTCCTGGTTTCTGTAGGATGTGAAGCCTCTGCTCTGCATCCCTGTGTGGGCTGGGAGGAGCAGCAGGGGCATTACAGCACTYTGGGACTCTGGGCTTTGTTAAACCTGACTTGACAGTTTAAATAAATTAATCCCAGGCTGCAGCAGCCTGGGTTAGATGGGTGTAGGATGGAGATCCCAGCCCTCAAACAGGATTTAGGGTGATTTTTCCACCCCGTGCTCCTGCAAGAGGAGGAACTCTGACCTGCAGCTGCAACAGCCACTGGGAGACTTTGCTGGTTCAGGTGTTGTTTTTTTTTCTTCCGTAAAGGGATATTCTTTCCTCTTTACCTTCCACTATTACAAAAGACTGGAAGTTTTCACAGGTAGGTATAAATAATGTCTGTATGGAGGTTTTCTGCCTCTGAGTTTATTTTTTTTAATGTATTTCCTTCTGCATTTGTTATGATTTTTGCTTGGTTGGAGCTTGGTCAATTTACTAGAAGTCAGGAAGGAAAATCTAAGAGAAAAGTTGTTGTTTCCTAGTTTGGAGATGATGCCTCAGATAACTTTGATTTTTGCTATCAGGAAACTTGAAAAGATGAATATTTGGGCCCAAATGTTGTAACTTGCCTGTTTCACCTCGATTATTCAGATTTCTGGGTCCTTGGCACTCTAAATTTTGGAGCTCAGCCTCCTCTTCAGCATCTCCTCCTGTATTTAAGTGCATCCATGGGATTTACAGGCACTGAATCCTTACAGAACCTTCCTGCATGCAGAGTTAGATGTAAAGCAAGAAATTCAAATAAAMAAAAATGGGTTTTGGCATTCCCCTGAGGATATTACAAAGCTGCTGGAAATTAAATGCTGATTTTTTTTTCTTCATCTCTACTGCTTCCTTTTCTTCTTCAAGACCTCGTTTGCTTTCATGACTGTCCCTTTAGTAAACAAAAAATTAGCATTTCCTACCCAACCTTGTTAATACTCAGCTTTAAATTTTCCAAGGAGATGCTTCTTTACTTCAAATCACGAGCTGCTTGTGCAACAAATTTAGCTTCAGCTCTAGAAGTGAAAAATAGGTTCAGATTGTTAAAGCATCTAAAATTCTTATAGAGAATTAGGCTAAATTAATGAATCTTTTAAAAAAATATACATTGATATATTTAACTTTTGGTTTTTGGAATTAAGTAGTAATTTACACTTTTAACTATAAAATATTCTGGTATATTTGCTAAATAAAAGCAAATGATACGTGCTAAAGATGTAAATGATCCGAGGTCTTTTCAGATCTGTTCCTGAAAGTGATGGTTTGGGGGCTTAAAAAGTAGTTTTAGAAGTCTTTATGTCAAGTAACATCAAGATTCCAAAGTAAAGCACCGAGAAATGCAAAATTCAAGTTGCTTTAAAAAAAAAAATTAGAAAAAAAAATTCAGTCCTTTTCTGCAAATCCAGCATAATGAAATATATGGCACATACAAAASGCAATCTCTTGGACAGAAATTTGAATTTTTGCTACAGGTTCTTGGAGCAGTGAGAACATACAGGCAGAAAGATGCTCTTCTCTCTTGYATTCCTTCTTTAAGGGAAGATTTTTTTTCCCCAATATCCAAACTAAATATCCTCTGCTGCAACTTGAGGTAATTTCCTCTCATCCTGTTCCTTGTCCCCTCCTGTCAGGGACTTGTGCAGAGCCACAAGGTCCCCCCTGAGCCTCCTTTTCTCCAGGCTCAGCCCCTTCCCAGCTCCCTCAGGAATTCTCCAGCCCCTTTCCCAGCTCCCTCAGGAATTCTCCAGCTCCCTCAGCCCCTCCTGGGCCTCCAGACC
>QVAJ01000095.1:1322292-1356220 GCA_003546035.1 Mixornis gularis
TCCAAGTTTAGCCATGTCTTAGATGGTGAGTCTGGTAGATAATATGTTTGTTTTATTAACTGAAGGACTGAATTCCATGTCACTGGATTCCTGTGCATGTTTTAGTGGGAATAATTAAGAAATTTGACAAAATTTGACACATGGTGTGGGTGAGGCGGCTGCTTGAAGCCACAGGGACACAAGTGGGTGCCCTCTATGGATATTTCTATTTTCTATACTTTTAAGGCTGCCTAGGTTGGTCATGTTTAAGTTTATAGACGTGCAAAGTCTTGCCTAAGCTGCTCCTGTTAAATTCAGAACTCCTGATGCTGATGACAGACACTTTTTAGTCATTTCATGTCACCTTCCACTACTCACAGTTTCACCTGATGGTTTTCTGCAGTTTGCAGGAGGATTCTGATAAAATGGGAGCATTCAAACAAGCAAACTGAGATCGTGTGGCTGCTTCAAATGGAGGAACCCCCAGTGTAGATACAAAACAATTTGTGTTTTAAATACAGAAATATGGAAAGTACAAGAAAACCATCATTTTGGTTCCCCCAGCATCACTGAGCACAGGGTTTGCATCCTTGTGCTGTGATTCTCCTCCACACATAAAGCCCTGTTGTTGCAGTTGGAGGTGCTGGAAGAATCAAAATGCATTTGTGAAGCTTTTCCTTTGCTATTCAGCACCAAACTAAGCTGGGGCTGATTTTGGTTTGTTCAGTCTATCAATAAACATGAAGGTTGTGTTGCCACGAGGGGGAATAACTGGGAAAATGAAAGACAATTACACTTCCTGAAGGCAGAAGCAAGTTTCTATCAATGCTTTTATTTTTGCTTAAGGAAACAAAAACCACAAGCAATGAGGAAACCATCCTAATTAAAGGTGATAGTCCCTTCTCCCTCTGCTTCAACTGATATTTGGAAATTGTTATTTTAACAGGTCCAACTGTGTTCAGCAGTGCTACTGAGAAGGCACAGAAGAGATCAGGTGTAATCACAGAGCAGAGATGAACTTCTTTTTATTTTTTTTGGATAATCCAAGTCTATGTATTAAAATACACACTTTGATTTGGGAATTAAGAAACCAGGAGCMACGTCGTAGAAGTTAAATACAAAACAGTAGTAAATATGCAAAATACAGGTGACAAGCAGAGCGGTGAGGCAAAAGGAAATAATATAAAAGTTGATTCCTAAAATGTAATTCTTTGTAATTCTTGGCTTYCCCCCAGCCCTGGGTGTAATGCACTGCCAGCCTAATCAGGAGAACAATGAGATGGTTGAATTTAATTACCAAAAGCATCAAGAAGGAGATGGCACAGGGAGGCCTGATACCTGCATTAATATGTACCAACCAGGCTGTGTTTGAGGAAAATGAGGTTAAAAACACCACAGCTTTGTGAAATACAGTACTTCTTCAGTGAGAGGACTTCTTCCAGGTGGATGCATCCTCTTCCAGCACAGAGATTTCTGGAAGATCTCAAACAGTAATGTGAAAACTGAGGTTACAGTACAGCTGCAAACACAGAGTGAGCCTTTGGTTAAATACAGGCTCCACCTCTTGTGCAGATATCTGAGCATTTCACCGAGCTCCAGGAGAGGTTTTTGTCCTTTTACCCTGCCATATCTATTCAGAAGTTGGTTAGGAACCACTGAGATGGAGTTGTTTACACATTTCATGGATCTGTATCAGCACTCTTTAAAGAATAGATCAAAACTAGGAAATCTACATAGGACCAACAGAGCAGAATGATTCAAGTTCAGTGAAATATTACAAAACAAAAAGGYTTCCTTTTAAGGAAAACTCAGCTATGGTAAAAATATCTACTACAGTGCACTGCACTGTAATAAATATTCAACATAAATTAATAATTTACAAGTACCTGAGCAAGTATACAGAGCACCATAGCACAGCACAGCACCAAAGGCAGTAGCTCAGAATTCTTAAAAATAATGCTGTTTTAAACATTAAAAATTCTAAGTATTGTCATAGAAATGAACTCCAGCTGGAGTKGAAAGGTAGTGCAAACTTCTGTCTTCACTTTTTAAAATAAAGGTGTCAGGTTTTCTACTCATTTCACATCCGAGGTGTTGCTGGGCCTGGATACCTGTGGTGGATGTTTGGGAGCAGGTCTGTTGGAAAGAAAGAAAAKAGCAATTTTTTACTTGATCTCTCCATTTCTACGGGTGCTCATCAGTTTTGTACCAGATCAAAAAATGTCAATAACGCTGCAGAATTCCAGGTGGTCTCCAAAAGCTGTAGGAGCCAGCTTGAGATGTTGTTGCTTTCAGAATATCTGACTAAAATGGACAGCCAGGAGTTTAATCAAAGTTTCTTCTGGCAGTCTTTTTGCTAAAACATTAGGAGACTGTATTGATTCTATTTCTAATGTTTCTGACCCCTTAACTGCTTTACTGGTAGAATTCTTGTAGCTTAAAACACCACTTTTATCTTCCTTGGAGCTCACTTTATTCACAGGAAAGAGAGGAATACTGGGTAAGAAAACAGCATTGACTAAACCCACGAACACTGGGTGTGGTAATTCCACTTCCTGATTATTTTTTTCAAACATACTTTATATTTTTGAAGTGTACCATTTCTATGCTTTTTGGATCTTTTGGATATTATTTTCAGATGATTTAAATTGATGTTTTCCTTTGGCAAATGGGTGATCAGGAAATCCCTTTTTTTTTGCTGGCCAATTTTAACAGCATTGAGCATTCTTTGCCTAATTCAGATGGTGGGTTTTGAGGAGAAAATTTATTATTTATTGCTTAGTTTCTGTAAATGTGCAGCCAGGTGTTTACACTCAAACCTTCACAGGTATTATAAATCCTCACAGTCTGTGGGAGTCACAGSACTTGTGCTGGTGCACTCCCAGTGAGAAGCAAAATTAGAGATGGAAATTATACTGGAAGTGGTTGTTGCAGCAGTTCCTTGAGCCATTTTAGCCACGTTGCTGCTGAGGTGCTAAAATCCAGGTGTTGGGATTGATATCTTTTTGGGGCTACCTACAACCAGAGGCCAGACAAAATTAAGGGAATAAAAAGTGGGTGTATTTATTGAAGGGCCTCCAGGTACATTTGGGGCAGGCGAAGSCCCTCAGGGCCTGCACCCAAAAATGGCTGACGGGTTGTGAGTTTTCACACTTTTATAAATTTGGTCTATTTGCATATTGGGGTTAATCTTCCAATTACAGCTTCAGATAATGAAGTAATTTACCTCAAATTTGCTCCCCCCCAGTCACTTTTGTCTACATTTCTCAGGCCCTGGGGCAGTGAGGCGTCCTTGATCGCCAGGCCTGGAGAGGAATTGTTGTGTCTGACAGAAATGGGGAAGCAGCAGCTCACACTGTGTGTGGAATTTAGAGTTATACACTAAAGAACTGCAGGATTACAAACAGATAGAAACCACCAAAAACTCAAAGCCCAGGGCAGCAGGGCTGAGGTGGGGCAGAGCCCGGGTTACAAAAAGATGGAAACAACAAAAATCTCAAACCCTAAGGCAGCAGGGTGAGGACTGACCTGGCAGGGGTGAGGTGGGGCAGAGCCCGGGTTACAAACACATGGAAACCACCAAAATCTCAAAGCCTGAGGCAGCAGGGTGAGGACTGACCTGGCAGGGCTGAGGTGGGGCAGAGCCCAGGTTACAAATAGATGGAAACCACAAAAATCTCAAACCCTAAGGCAGCAGGGTGAGGACTGACCTGGAAGGGCCGAGGTGGGGCAGAGCCCGGGTTACAAACACATGGAAACCACAAAAAGCTCAAAGCCTGAGGCAGCAGGGTGAGGACTGACCTGGCAGGGCTGAGGTGGGGCAGAGCCCGGGGGTGTCCGTGGCGCGCTCGGCCCAGGGGATCCGCGGGGAGAGGCTTCCGAGGAGGGCTGGGCTTGGGGGGCTCCTGCAGGAAACACCGGGGCCTGTCAGTGCTCAGAGTGCTCAACAAACCCTTCACACACTGCCACAGCTGAGATAAACCTGTAGAATCGTGGGGTTCCACGCTGGGTTGGGTTGGAGGGACCCCAAAGCCCATCCAGTGCCATCCCTCCCATGGGCAGGGATCATTCCATGGTCCCAGGGTGCTCCAGCCTGGCCTTGGACACTGCCAGGACACAGCCACAGCTCTGGACAAAACTGAAACCTCACCTCTCCTCACAATTTCTTCCTAATACCTAATCTAAACCTAAACTGAAGATATTTTTTACTCTGTTATGACCAGATAAGTTCAAATGAGTAAAAAAGTCACTTACTTTTAATAAGCTGGCACTTATATTTTAAACCAAAAATTTAATACTATATTTAATACTATAATACTATATTTAATACTATAATACTGTTTTTAATACTATTTAATACTATATTTTTATGGTTTTATGTCTTTGGATTCTTTCTTCTAGAAGTGCAGGGTGCATCTCTGCTGAACTCAATGCTTAATTGGTGGTAAATGGAAACAGCAAAGATTCCATCCATAACTTTGTACAAGTAGTTCTATAGAAAGGTGGGAATGCTCGACATTGCTTTAAGATGGAAATTCAGATGCCCACAAAACCAAACTGCCCCAGTCTGGTTTGGATTGGGAGCAGCTGTGGAATTCTCTTTTTTTTTTTTTCCCAGAGCTGTGCTTTCATTCTGTGGAATTAAAGGCTCCATTAATAAAGAACAGAAGTCATCTGCTGCCAGGCTGGGCCAGTGGCTCCTCCGGGTGGTCCCTGCAAACAGGGAGACTTGGCTGTTTGTGCTCCTTGTTATGGAGAGCTGGGACACATCAAGTGCCTTGCTCAGGGCACACAGAAACTCTCCAGTTTACYCCCAAACTCACTTCAGATCTTTCTACTGCTGCAGCTGCATAGCCACACTTTTCCCAAGGAATCTTATTCCTTGTTTTTAGTTTGCTGTAAGTATCATTAGTAAAGCTAAAGGAAACACAAAGAGCTTACAAGCATAATCTGATTAAAGATCCCTTGAAAGATGTGATCCAAACAAGCAATCAGAGCATGAATTGCTCCTGAATAAAGTCCAACTTTCCATTATTTGTTTTGAGCATCCCTTTGTTTTTTTACTTGCCATGGCAAATATTTGCTCTTTCAAGAAGGAAATGCAGATTGATTATCCACAGGCATTTTGATAAGGAAGAAAATACAGAAGCTTAAGTAAATCTCATATATAATGAGTCCAAATTTGCCACAAACTACATTTTAAWGTTGCATATAATGTCCACCTTCTATTTAATCCTCTGCATAACAAGTACTAGTATCGATGGGTACACAGGCCTTGATTCACATGGAGCTCTGCTGATTTACACTGACTGTGAATCTGGCCCATAAATAAAGACTGTTTGCCTTGCAAGAGCATCTGAAAGAAGGAAAAGCTGTTTTTCAGTCAAAAGATAATTAAATATTAAACTTGGTAATTTGCTGAGGATTTTCTCTTTGGCTGATTGGTTGGGTTTATTTCGTGTTGTCTTTTTTTTTTAACTATTTTACTTAYAACTGAAAGGAAATTTTATATAATTTACAGCACCACCTGCAGCACTGAGCATCTGGGTGACATCCTGAATGCAGCAGTGATTTTTAAAGTCTTTCCTCTTGTTGACCTTCCAAGAAAGAGTTGAAGCAATACATGAAGCAGAATCTATATTTATTATCCCCAACTATTCTTAAGCTAATTTACTACTTCCAAGCTTTGAGGGAAAAAATTTAACTTGAGAATGAAAGATTTTCTCCTCACACAGTGTCGTTTCGTGTCCCTCTGATATAAAAAGGGAGACAATAYTGAGGTTATGATAGAATTTTGAAAGAATCCATTCTTGCTCATTCTTTAGGCTGCCTTGAGCTGATCCCCTGTTTGTCCTGCTTGTGCTCTCTGCAGAGACTGAAAACGATGATATTTTGCTTGATGAAGGAACTGTCACAATTAATTTGAGCTGCCAAGCTGAAAAGCTTTTTGGCAGTTTGGGATCTGTCAGTCTTTGCTAATGATAGCACTGCAGGTCTGGTATTCCACCTGGCACTTTGGGTGGACTTTGGAGCACAAGGATTTAGGAACATGAGTTGTAGGGCAGCACTGGGCTGCTGTCATGTGCAGTGAGGCTGGGGCAGGTGCAGGTGCAGCATCAGAATGAGAAATGGTTAATTTCCTTTTCCTTGGAAAGCCTTTTCTCCATCCATATCCTGCTTAAGAAACTGAAAAGCACTTGCACTTAAAAATCTTCCCTTTGACCGCTGTGAATTGTGCAGGATGTCAGAGAATACAGGAAAATGAACAATGAAACCACTGGAGCTAAAGACGAGCAACAGGAATCAATACTGCTTCCGATTCCCTACAAAATTTATTTTAGAAAGGATCAGCGTTTTTTATTCCCTTGGAAAGGAAAATAACTGGCAAGATGGAAAATGGAAGATGAAAAAACAGATAAAACACTGGCTGCACTTGTAAAAGTTGGTCTAACCTGAGTGATACAATGTTCAGACTTAGAAAAAATTAAATCTAGATACACTTTATTTGCTGCCACAGAGGGCAGGGACACCTTCCACTATCCCAGGCTGYTCCAAGCCCTGTCCAACCTGGCCTTGGGGAATTCCAGGGATCTAGGGGCAGCCACAACTTTCCCTGGGCACCTTGACAACCTGTCTGGGCAGCCTCTCTCCTCCCTGTTTGTTTCTGACATTTCTCCAATCCCTTTTCTAAGCCCTGCACTCCAGCACTGTCTCAGAGCTGTCTCCTATCCATCACCAGGAAAGGGGCTCAGGGCTCCTGCAGGTGAGAGCCTGGTGTCAACAACAATCCCTTCATTTTAACCCTGTGCCACACMCAGAACAGCACCAGGGCTGCAGAACAGGAATAGTTGTGTGCCTGAGTGCTTAGAAATAGTCACTCCACAAGTGCCACCAAAAGGGAGCAGCCAGTGACAAGAAAAGGGACTGTTTAATACAGACAACTGAATAGACAACTTCATCTACCGTGTCTATTGCCCTGAGATGCATCTCATTCAAAAATAAAAAATAAAAATAAATATATTTACCATCTCTACTTCAACATTGCAATGAAAGGTGTGTCTGCATGAAACAGTCATGGTCTGTGCCTTGGATAAACAGAATTTGGTSCATGCAGCCCTCGGCAGGGCAGAAGCACATCAAGCTAAGGCAGCTTTTGCTCTTGCACATCACACCTGCAACGTGACTCCCTAAAATCTCTCTGTGTTTGGCACCTCATTAACAMACCACGGTTGGGCAGCTGGAGAGATGAGCCTGTGTTTGATCTGTTTTTTGAGCAGCGAAGGCAGAGGTCAGGATCCTAAATTTTAGGATCACAGTCTCACTTGCCACAAAGCAATTTTTCTACAGCGCAGTTCTAAACTCACACAAAGTATAAAGGAAATACTGTGGGAAAAGGGCAGCAGGAAAGATGAGAAAACACTTCATCATTTCTCCAGACACTGACAGCAAATATTAAATAGAAGAGAATCAACGATTACCTGGGAGAACCTCAGTGAAGGATGAGCTGGCAGGGGTCTCTCAGGCCCAGCTTGGTGTCCTGGCAGCTGGGGCAGGGGTGGCAGGACTCGCTGGGGTGTTTTCAGTGGTGGCACCTCGTGTGTCTTCACGGGGTCGCTGATGTCGATGACCTGGTAGGGCAGCGGCCGCCTCGGGCCGTCCCTCTGGGAAAAACCATCCAACCAAAGTTAGGAATGTCAAGGGCTGSCACAGARTCACAGGATGGTTTGGTGTGAAGGGATCTGAAGGACCAGCACATTCCAATCCCCTGCCATGAGCAGGGACACCTCCCACCAGGGAGCTCCAGGCCCCATCAAACCAGGCCTAGTGCTGCTTTAAAATTCATGTTAGTCCCTTGCTTTTCTCTCCTAGAGACAAAACTATTTCTTTTCTGCACTGGACATCTCCACCTGTCTTCAGCATGGAAACCAAAGATGAATTTGGAAACCTCCATCCTCTCCCATTTTACTTAACGTTAGTCCTACATGATATTAAGCTCATGTAATCATTGTATTATCATACATCACTTAAACGAGATCCAAAATACATGAGACCTTTTTATGGTTTTGGCCCACTTTTTAAAAAAAAAAAAAWTTAGGGACTCACTTTTTGCATGGCTGTATTTTGTGGCTTCATGATGAGGTTTTTACTAACACACGTGGCATGAACATGATTTGGCTCAGATGAACGGGAGGGTCTTGCTGGACTCACAGACCTGCATGACAAACATTTAATTGTTGAACACAACGTTCTGCTTTGTAACATTGTCCTAAACAGGAACCTCTTTTCAAAATGGGATTTTGTAGAGGCCTTTCTGCCTGGTTATTATAAACAAGGAAAGCAAAAATTGTCTAGCACTCCTGCAAGAATAAAAATAAATATTGATTTTTTAGAAACCAGTAGTCTGTTAAATTAGCTTCTGCAATCTGTGGAAATGCAGCTTTGTAACACCCAGGAGACTATTCTAATGAATCTAACATTTAAACAGTAATGACCTCAAATAGGAAAGTTTCAGCTCACTCAACTGAGTTTAGATAAAAGGCCACACAGTGTAATGAAACTGTTTCAGGCAAATGAAAATAAAGGCAACACTTCCATCACTGCTTCATTTTTCATCCCAAAAGAAAAGAGGGATATATTCAAAGCAATACCTGCATTATTTACTGCCTATCAATGAAATTAAACCAACCCAGGGAAAACAYTGCTGTTAATGGTGAATATTTTTTGTCAAGGCTGCCTCTTTCTAACCCATTCACAGTGATGAGAATTGCTGTGTTTACTGCTTCCTTGCCTTAATATCTATTGGAATATAATTAGGGAAAATGGGCATACCTTAATTTCTCTATTGTTGTCTTCTTGCTTGTAAACAACCACCTCATGAAAGTTTTCCTTTTGAGGTACATGATTGATCCAGCAAAGATAAGGCACAGGATGGTTATCAGCACTCCTATGGTCAAACTCTTRTTGTCTGTAAGAAATCACATGCAGTTAACTTCTTCCAAGGGCCTGCTCAGTGCAGGTTTCTCTGCTATCTTCAAAAAACAAAAAGATCTTTCAGCAGTGAGACTATGATGGGAAGCTTTGTCATGGAAATAACCATGATGTCATAAATTCAGTACTGCCACCCACTGCAGCATCTGGCRTGCAGAAAAGAGAATCCATTTTGGTTTAGAACAGCATTGTTCATAGGAAAACAGACATKATTTCCCATCCAGATTTAGTTTATACATGTACTTGTGAGGAGACTGCTTGTCCTCAGACATAAACCAGAAATGTCTCTTCGAGGTCACTGATGTTCCAACACTCCAGGGAAAAACGGGCACAGAGTAATCAAATCCCGYAAAATTAACAATGGGGAGGAATAATTCTTTCTGAGGTCGAGCAATTTCCACTCTTTATCCTGGAAAAAAAACCCAGGTGGAGCCTGATTTCCCACTGACCTGCCTGTCTGATGGGCCCACTGTCCACGCTGCCACCAAAGCCTGGCTTGTCACAGAAAGGRGGGGCCCAGTCAGCCTCACAGTGACAGTTCTTTTTGTTGTTRCAGACCTGCAAAACAAGACAAATGGCTTAACATAAAAAAAAACCATCCCAGAGCAGCCCTGGCTGATAAGGGCTCCTAATCAGACAGTGACACATCAGAGAGGAATAAAACTTAGAGAAGAAAGGAGATGTGCTGATAGCTGCCTATTGCACGCCGAGGTGGCAAAGAGCAACTCGCCACGGACTGAGAGSGATCCTAAAAACCATTATTTCTTTGGCAGGTAATCGTTGGAGTTGCCCCAGCTGACAACATCAATAATATGAGGATAATCAGACACCTCTTAAGTCTTGTTCTCTCTTTGCTTCCAGCAGCAGCATTATTTGCCTGGTAACTTCAGTTCCTGCTGCCTGCACAGGAGTTGTAGAGCTCTGTCAGCCCCCTGAGCTCTCCTCTCCATCAAGGGCTTGCACTGGGCCCAGTATGGAGTTTTCCATGTCTCTAAGGTGAACCAGTTGCTGGAGGAACTTGTGAAACTGGGATCAGGGCTGAGGAAAGSCTCGGGGAGCTTTGATATCCCACCTGCACTGCAGGGACACAGTGCCCCGTGCTGTGGTGGTTTTAATCTGAGTGAGGGAAGRGTGTGCAAGGCCTGATCTATCCAGTGCCCCCCGTGGGATCAGAGAGCTCCCAAGGACTGGAGCTCATCACTGACACAGTCTGATCCCACTGCACAGAGGGGAAGGAGCCAGGACATCCAGGCCTTTTCCCTCAGGAGGTCCCACAGCCCAAACACTCGTTATTTCCTTTTGCTACTCCTCAAGCAGTTGCTGTGTGGTGAATACAGAGCTTAAAGCTCCATGCTGAATCGACAGAAGGCACCGAGCCACAGAATTGTGCAGGGTGGAAAAGTTCTCCAAGGTGTTCACCCATTCCCCAGCTCTCCCAAGGCCACCACTGCCCCATGTCCCCAAGTGCCWCATCCACACAGAYTTTAAATCCCTTCAGGGATGGGCACCCCAGCACTGCCCTGGGCAGTTGTGCCAGGCCTGGACAAACCTTTCCATGAAGGAATTGTCCCAAATATCCACCCTGAGCCTCCCCTGGCCCAGCCTGAGGCCGTTCCCTCTCCTCCTGTCCCTGTTCCCTGGGAGCAGAGCCCGACCCCCCCGGCTGTCCCCTCCTGGCAGGGACTTGTGCAGAGCCACAAGGTCCCCCCTGAGCCTCCTTTTCTCCAGGCTCAGCCCCTTGCCCAGCTCCCTCAGGAATTCTCCAGCCCCTTCCCAGCTCCCTCAGGAATTCTCCAGCCCCTTCCCAGCTCCATTCCCTTCCCTGGCCATGCTCCAGCCCTTCCATGTCTTGTCCTGAGGGGCTCCAAACTGACCCCAGGATCTGAAGTCACATTTAGGTGCTCAAATTGAAAGTTTTAGCTTTCATATTTTCCAGATGCTGTACTGCACTGGTATGGAACTCTGACCTTCATGTAAAGTGTGAGCGAGTTCTCCTCACAGCTCAGTCAGACAAAACAATCCTTCTCCAGCCCAAGGATGCCATTGCAGCTTCAGGCCCAAAAAGTGCAAACAACAGGGAATTGAGGGGAGCAAACTGGGAGGATGGGACTTCACAACCTGAAGCTGTAATTAGACAATTTATCCCAATATGGAAACGGACCAAAACTTATAAAAATGTGAAAACTCATGATCAGGTGTCCATCTTGGATAGAGCCATGGCCAGGCTCTTGTACTGCCCAAGGTGGATCCTTGAGGGSCCTTTAATAAATTTAACATTGTCTAACCTCAGTTCCAGGTGTCTTCTCTAGGCACCAAAATCAATTTGTGAATAAAGATTTTGGGCTTAGTGCTTGCTGTCAATAATATCCTTAATTCTGTGCTAACCTCAACCATCACTGGTCTGCCACCACCTCGGAGAATCCACAGCACAGATTAATAAATGAGTTTTCAGCAAGACACAAAAATCAGWTCACAGGAGTTTGGGTTATTCTGAATATGCAATATTCTGGCCAGGTCAGCTTGGCAGGCTTTCAAGAACACTGTGCTGCCTGTGTCTGCAGAGCACTAAAATATTCAGAGAGCTCAGACTGGCTGTGGTCATGTAAAATTTAAAAAAAAAAAATTTTTTTTTCAAAGATAGCAAGGTAATTAAAAATATACTTTGTTAAGCATTATTTTTTAAACTAAAGCCCTGCAGGAATTCCCATTTATAATTCCACGAGGTCAGTGATGCCACTGAGGAGTCACCAGAGGTTCTTGTTTGTACAGACATAAAAAAATGCCAGCCCAAGCCTCTGCTCATTCCAGCTCAATGATAAGAGGCAGCACCATCAACACTGCTCAGTTTTGCAAATTCAGGGTGATAAAATAAGTTAAAGYAAATTAAAATCCTTCCTCAGAGAGGACAGTGAATTTCTATGGYTCTTCCAATGTGGCTGCCACAGCTTTTCAGAAAAACAAAAAGCTCATCAGCACATCAAGGTTAATAAGGCAAAGCTTGACATAATTAACATTATCATAATATAAACTGAGTTTCAAACCACTGATATTATTAAATGATATCATTTCATTCTGTGCCACTTTCACGCCACAGAACTCATCAATATGGTTTTCCTTTATTTCTGGAAATGCTGTTTCATTTGCCTCTCAATTCCAATGCTTCCAATGCTCAATTCAAAAAATTTAACTTCTCTGTGTCTATGCAGAAACTGCATTTTTGATTGTTAATGGGAATTCTCCATGATGGAGGGTTAGACTTCAAATTGCCTTGAGGATTACAAGATTCCTTTGCATCACAGGCTGTCAATTAAGAACAAGATAATTACTGCCTGATAAACATTTCTTTGTCAAACAAAAACAATTTCGCATAAGGGACAGCGAAAATGGAAATATGTAATAAAAATGCATTGCAGTGACTCTGACTGATCTATTGCAGGCAATTATAGATCCCAAAGCCATTAAAGAAAGTGATTTCTTGTCCAGTGGTTATTGAGTGATTGTAAAGAATGTTTTCCTGGGATGCTCACCCCACGTCCATGGCACTTGGTGGCACATTTATGGACTCCAAAAACACTGGTGTTCTGGCACCGGCGGTTCAGGCAAATCTGCAAAATAATAATAAAAAAAGAAGTTTATTATCCTGTTATTATTATAACAGGATTATGCTGCTGGGGCTCTCAGGGCATGAAAATATGTAATTTTTTTTTTAACCCCTTCTTTCAGCAGTTAAATATTTCCCAGCACACAAATATATTTAATTATATGGACACAAAGGACACCAGGATTGGGTGTCTTCCTCTTCTTCTTTTCCTCAGTCCTTTTAAAGCCTTTGAAATCCAAATCTGAGCAAGTTGAATTCTGCTCTCCCAGCCAGCCCTGGTTTCACACACAGTTCATGGTGTTGATGTGCTGAGTTTGTGCAAGAAAATCCTCACAGTTCCACTCAAGTGGAACTGTTGGGGAGACCCTGGGGTTTGGGAGGTTTTTAAGCCAATTTAAAAATCAGTAATTTGCAATTTTTTTCAGGACTAGGAGTGGACCGAGCAGGATTCCTTCAGGTTCCTGCTCTGTCTGCCTTTGTCTCTTCATAGCAGCAGATGATTCCTCAAGGAAAGCTTTAGATCCTCATAGTGTAAATTATAAGAGTTTTTATATCAAGAGTGAAATATTTTTCATTCCAGTACAGAACCTGGTCCCAGGGCAGGTGAATATTTAAGTGAGGTCATTGACTTCTATGGGCTCATCATTGTTTTCCAAGAAAACCAAGATCTTTCTAAGTTTTTCCAAGTTAAACTTTTTTTNGTGTCAAATACAAACCAACTCTATTTAACATTTAATATTTACAGGAAATGGAACTAAACAAACAGCATATTCACAGGAATAAAATACAAATTTTTTTTTTGTTGTTTTCCAGTCATTGCAGATAAACTTTACTCTGCCAATGGAGCTGAAAATTGAGGTTAAGCAAGATTAGTGCTGAGCAATAATAACATCCAACAACCACACAACTGATGAGCATGTCAGTAATGAGAAGTTACCCTACTCCAAACTGAAAAAGGAAGAAATTAGGACTGGAATAATTGTTCCTCTGCTATGTTGACAACAAAAAAGGTCAAAAAGCCCCACATTGCACATTTTTGCTCATGTTTAACTGCAGTGCAGTTCAGTAGTACTAAAAGTCAGTCACAATAATTARCATTAAGCTGGGAATAGCGTTGAAGGAGGCGACAGGGATGCTTAATCAGGGCACTTATCCCCTGGGGAGAAGGAAAAATGGGAAGGAAATTAGAGTGAATTGGCATCAACATGCAGGCATGGAGAGAATATGGTCTGATTACAGCACTATTCACAATTCAAATATTCTCAGTGCAGCAGCTCCCAGAATTCTGATCACATTAAAATGGCTGCGTTTCAAATTGTGCATCTCCAGTTGAGAAAACCCAAGAATGTTTAAATTCATATTCTTAATCCATAATACAAATGCACTAATGTCCTCAAAGTAAAACATACAATTTCAGAAGTATTAGCCTGTGTATTCTATAGTGTGGATGTGTATGATTAGATAGATTAGAAAGATTAAGTGCTCATTAGTAAAACATAATGGGGTGCTTTCTCAGCGCTGAGTTGCCTTTGAAAAGACTTTTTGTAACAGATTGACTTAGAAATGTTGTAAGGGTTTGTTTTCCTGTAGCAGAGCTGTGATTTCACTGGGGATGGATTTCAAACCTGTTCCCAGCACAGGGAGATAATCCAACGTAATTCAAAAAGCATTCAGAAATTCAGAGGCTYACTTGAATTCACCACAAATTATCAAAGCACTTGTTTTTCCTCCTTTTTGCAAGCAATCCACTGAGRGTATGGAAACCTCCTTCATTTCAATAGCTCTTGGACTGCTTTCCATTCCTCCTCCCCCTGGAAACTCATGGCTGCCTCCCATCCTTCTCAGTTGCTTCCCCCACAAAAGAAAAACTTAGAATGAGGCAGCCATGTGAAATCTGGGCTGCATTCACAAGGGATAATCCACAAAGTTTGCAAAACACAATTGCAAAAATCAGTTTTGGTGGCTGAGCATCAATGGGTTTACAGTTTTCTAAGAGTGCATAGAGAGATAGGTTTTCCTGCATGGAAAAAAAAAACGGAAGTGGGGAGCCATAATCAGAAGATAAAATACATTTTGAAGCCTAAAGTGAAGTTAATGACAATTCTGCAATGCCAGAGATGCTGGGAAAGGGAATACATTGAGCTCAGGAATTCATTAATAAGCCTGCAATGTATTTTGCTGTACTCATTTGGCAGAAAACCTCAAGCCTCCATGGCCAGATACTTGGGACCGTCTTCGAAAAATCAGTCATAGACTTAAGCAACCTGCATGGCACAGAATCCCAGGATGGTTTGGCTTGGAAGGGACTTTAAAGCCCATCTATTTCCAACCCCCTGCCACGGCCAGGGACACCTTCCACCAGATCAGGTTGCTCAGATTTGCATCTGAGAAGGGAGTAAAATTTGTCTCACTCTGAGCACGAGAAGCAATTATTTTGTGGGGAAAAAAGAAGAAAAAAAAAAATCCCAAAGGAAAAAGAAGTACACATGACGGCAGTGATGTTCCCCTGGCCTGGCAGTATTCCAGAATCTTACTTTTCCATCTCCACACTTGGTTCCTGCCAGCACAAGCCCAGGGTCRGGCATATCATCCCCCAAATACACGTGGGTGCCACGGCACAGGATCTTGCCCCCCTCCTGCAGTGGGATGTTGGTTTCTATGGAAACAGCATTGGTTCCAATGACGGGTCGGTTGGCTCCTCCTTGACACTGGATCTTCCCACACTTGGCATCCCTGACGGAAATAAACACAAGCAAGGGCTCAGGTAAAGCATTTTCAGTGCTCCAAGCCCTCTCCCAGCACCTGCTGCTGTGTTTGCAGGGGGGAGAGGCCCTACCTGGGTTCACATTTGGCAAAGGAGCTCTTGGAGTCCTTCCCGCAGTTGCCGTAAGGATCTCCGGCAGAATTGACTCTCTCAAAGCAGATCCCAGGAGCGGGTTTCGCACCTGAAACAAAACCTAATCAGAACTTTCATCTCATACAAGGTGTTTTTAATAATTTCCTTTGAGCTCTGCTGGTGCTTCAGGGGAAAGGGGGGATGTGAGCTGAATGCTGATGAGGCCCAACGGTGCTGGATCCGCATGCTAATGGAAGAGTTTGGATGTGTGGGATTGCCAGTGTTGTTTGTAGTGTTGTTTGTCTCTCTTGGCAGTGCTGAGCAACAGACAATGCACAACTGCTTCTCTTCCAGGGTTTCTCGAGGTGATAGCCCTCTTGCTGRTCCTCCTAGGACACAAAAACTGCCAGCAAATACCAGACAGAGGGCAGCTGGGAAGTTAACTCCTGTCTTCTGCAGGAGTCCATGTTCTAGTGAGACCCCAAAGAGAATTCTTTTCAAGAATGGCCTGTTTGACTGCAGTTGAGAACAAGAGAACAGAAAAAAATCCAGCTGTAAACTCGGTGTAAAGGTATGAGGATCTGACGTGGCAAAGGGAAATGTGCTGCTATAAAACTCAGGATGAAGTACTGGGGAGAGGAAAGGAACCCATCCCACCTTAACCCTCAGGACATCCACTCCTGATGATGCCTTAAGTTTTGTTTTTCATGTATTTCAGGTTCTGTGCTGCCCAGGGGTGCAGCTCTGAGCTCACASTCAGTGTCACTCAGCTCTGCATACAGCAGGGACACAAAATCCCTTTCCTGCTGATTAAAAGTTTTCAGGCCCAAAAGCACAAACAAGGGTGGGCTGAAACAAAACAAGACGGATGGGACCTCATAACCTGAAGCTGGAATTGGACAAGTAAACCCCAATATGCAAATGGACCAAAACTTATCAAAGTGTGAGGCCTCATCACTGTTTGTCCATTTTGTGACCATTTTGGGCCCACCTCGGGTGTAGCCCTGGCCAGGCTCTTGTCCTGCCCAAGGTGTGTCCTTAAAGGCCTTTCAATAAATCTCTACTTTATTCTCCAGCTCTGTCCAGTCTCTGTTCCAACTCAGCCTTCCCARGGCAACACTGAGAGGAAAGACTGACATGGAAGAAGGGGCATTTCTGCCATGGTGGTAGAATTGGGAATCTGGGAATTCAGGCAGGATCTGGTTCTTATCCACTGTGATCTTTTCTGATAGAGACATTTCCTAATGGCAAAGGAACTTCCCTGGTGGGAGTAGGGCTGGAAAAGCTTGTGCAGGCAGATTATTCATCCCTGCACTTCAGAAGTTCAAGGGTACTATCAGAACATCTCTTGTAATGTTTTATACACACCATCTCCTGCTCATTTCCCTCCAGATTATAACCAATTACAGAATATCTTCTAGGGGATGATGCATCCGTTCATCTGGAGTGTTGAAGAGGTGAAGGATCTGCTTCCCTGGTTCGACTGCTGCAACAATTCATTAGTCTGTGTATTGGARTTTAATCCCTTTGTTCTACAGTGAAGTGTGGCTTTCATTTCCAGCCAATAATTGCTGCTTCTTGCAAGATTAAGAGGCCCTTTGTCAGGGCTCTTTACCACTCCGTGTTTCCTTTCCATGAGAATAATTAACAGCACCATCAAGTCACCACCAACATCTCAACAGGGAGACTGGCTYTGAGCAGGAAAGGAGCTGAGGAGAAACTCTGGCTAAAACTGATCAGAGACCTGCTAACTGCATTTCTGTGCTTTTGACASATCAGCCAAACTAAAGCAAAAAGAACTTGGCAGCAAGTGATGTGATAGCCCAAAGGCTGAGAATATCCCATTTCTACAGTGCTCCTGATCTTTACCAGAGACAGAATATTTCAACTAATGCTACATTTTGTCAAATGTTTTGAGCCGCTTCCAAGTGTGTATGCCTCTAAGTGTGGGTAAAACACAGCATTTATTTAAGCCAGCCTGAAGATTTCATTTGAAAGCCTTCAAAGAGAAAAATGTTCTTTTTATTTTCTTTAAAAAAAAAGAAAAAAAAAAGGAGGGGGGGGTGTCAGATTCCTGGAGAAGAAAATACAAATATAATTTTAAAACTTCCAGCCAGTGTGGATCTTTTCACTAAAAACTCAGAGATTAAAACTTCAATTAATTATCTGCATTTCATAGTCAGAAGCTTGACTAATACTATATACCGCTGAACAGCAATCTAATGTTATTAAGGACAAAATATTAAAACTTGGAGAGGCTTAAGATGGCACCCTCTTTTCCTTCTAACATTTTTACATGCTGAAACTGGAAAATTCAGAAAGAAAGGCACAGGAGGAACAGAATATGAGCTGTTGGTTCCCTGGAGAGAAGGACAAGAGCTTGAAATTCTTTGAAAGATTACGATCAAGCTTGCTGAGTTCAGAATATATTTTCAAATCTGGAACTATTAAAAGGGACTCGTACAGGATTCTTTCAATTCTTTTTCATTAAGGTTCAAGCAAAAAAAAAAAAAAAAAAAAAAAAAAAAATCAACAAAAGAATCCAGCCAAGGCACTGTGCAGAAAAATCCAAAGTTAAATTTCCATTTGCAGCATGTGGATCCCTCCTCATCTTTCCAGGGTGGACACACTCACTGCTCAGCTTGAGACAAACATTACCATGTGCACATGCTACAGCAGCTTTGGAAGGGCTGGGGAGGGAAGAAACATTCTGGCAGCAAGAGGCCAAGGAAAACTGCTTTTCCTAAAACTGCTTTCTCCAAAATTGCTTTTCCCAAACCTCCTTTTTCTCCCACGTGTGCCAGGACCAGCTTGTGCTGGTTGTATGCAACTGCTCTGGGTCTTGTTTTTGGCCAGCAGCCTCAGCCCCAGCTCAGCTGATGCTGTGGAATTGCAGGGGCTGGATGCTCCCCTGGAGATGTGGCAGCAGCAGCCCAGAGCCCAGACACGCTGTCCCCTCAGTGCTGTCCCCTCCCAAAGCTGCCAAAAGCCAAATGAATCCTCGTGTCCTGTGCTCTGTCTGCAAGGGATGGAGCCAAGGCTTATCCTAAAAAACAGTTTTAAAAAGAGAATGCACTCACTGAACACTGACAGAGCTTAAGGGGCTTCTCTTCCTCTTTCACCTGCTGAAAGTTTTTTGCCTGGCTGATTTTTTCCCTGAATTCAGAAGTCAGACGTTGCAGGGATGATGGAGAGCAGCCCGCAGGAAGGAAAACACATCTGCAGCGTCCTTGCAGGGCTCAGACACTGAGCTTTAACTCCAGCTAATAACACTTGACAAGAAAAAGGATCTCATGGAGCACAACAAAACCACTCCCCTGCCAGGCTGGGAGCAGTCTGTGTGTGAAAACACCTGGTACCCAATGATCATCTGCAGCCTGGAAACCAAAATCCAGCTCCAATTTCTGCCTTTGGTATCCAACCAAGACACGCTGGTGCTTGGGATTCAGATGGCTCTTCCCTCTCCCCACCGGCTTCTCACAATATTTGCACTCTTTTATGGATGAAAACATATCAGAGTGTAAGATGCTGAACAGATGGAGCTACCAAGTTAAAAGGAGGTTTTCAGAGAATGCTTTAGGAAGAGAATTGTAATGTTGTGTTTCTGGAGGAAACCCATTTATCACGACTGCACCACAGAAAACTGCAGCAAAAAGTCCTGTCTTCCTCTATTTTCTACCTCTGCAGGCAGGAACAAAATGATTTGTGAAGGATTTCTGGTGGTTATTAAGTGGTTTGAGCTGGATGAGCAGAGTTTATTTCACTTTGCTGTTGGTAATTATAGTATCATGACCCTGTAATTAAGGTCCTGTCAGCCTTTCCACGCCAAGCCTCATTCAAGGGATTAAATCAGCCCTTGGAAGCTGCAGAAGGTCAAAGCTCATCACTGCAGCTGGCAGCCTGGAGATTGTTGGGGTTTTTTTCTCCAAATGTGTATATTGATGAGCCCACTTCTTTCCCTAAACAGTTGCAAAAAAATATATAAAATAATAAAAAAGAGAATTTGCAGGGCACAGAAATGCTGTGTCATTTCAGACCTGCTGCCTTAGGAAAAAATGAGCACGATCTCTAGAAAAGAACGAGGGAAATTTCTGACCATGGTGCTGATCCCATGAACACGAGAAACATCCTCTGTCAGGCTGACAGCAGAAAAGGAAGATATTTCAGTTCAGTTCCCAGCTGTCTGTGGGTGGGGAGAGGGGAAAATGCAACCTCTGAGTAACAGGCTGGAGCTCTGTGGCTCRGGCTGTGCCAGCCAGCACCACGAACAACTGTGCAAATAAATATTATCATAAACTCCAGAGTTCTCTGTCGTGTGATCTGCRTTTCAGCTCATTAAATTCCTTTTTGCAGCAAAGCAAAAGTTCCACAAGCTGCCCTTGGCTTCTCTCTCCCCATCCTGGTGATCCTTGTTCTGGCTGGCCAAGAGCAAGATGGGGTTGAGCATTTTTTTTGCGTTTTAGGAGGATGATGTCACCACCCCTGAGAATGTGATTTTATATCTTTCCCATCTCCAGAAGAAAACGGCCTGGCCATAAGTCTGTGATGATCAAAATAGTTTGATTTCACTGAATTCAGAAAATTGCAGTGCTTGGACAATTAGCACTTTTTCAAAGGCAGGTTAGCAATGGTCTGGTCAGATATCTGAGGTGGGCAGCCCATTTATGTTTTGTCTGTAGGGTTCTACCTGGCAAACCTGAAAAGTTCTCACACAGTAACAAATATTGGCACCTAAATTAAGAATGTTCCCACCTAAACAAATGGTCATGTCCATGCAACACACTTAAATGGGTTCTAATTATTAAATCAATGCCTGCCATTGGCTCCCCAAAATCATTGCTTTTTTTCCCCACTTGGGGAAATACAGGAAAACAAACTGACAAACTTCCTTAAAGAACCCTTTTCTTGCCAATGTAGAGAAAGCCATGAGTTTCAAGTTGAGARTCTTCTGTTCCTTGGTAATTAATGMTTTYTCTGTCTTAAGCRGCTTTATCTGTGTCTGTTCCTTGTGGAAAATGCCAGTGCAGTCACAGACACCACACAAAGCATCACTATTGATGCATTTTCCAGTCACTGCTATCAATAGGTCAGATCAGTGCAATTTGATATTTTTAAATRTGGACCAAAAAAGGTCACCAGCAGTTCCTGCTCCCCAAGGATAAAAAYGACATGAATTATGGAGAAAGAGAGAAAACTCTGAGAGTTCTGGGAGCAGACTGGAATCAACCTGGGCTCTGAGAGGAATTCAGGCTATTTTCAGAGATTGTCCCTAGGAGCTCCTCCCTTCTCCTTCCCACCCTGTTTTCCATGCAGATAAGAAATAACAAAAAAAAAATTTCCTCTATTTTATCTGTATCRCTGTGTTGAGAGTAACAAAACAACCCCAAGGAAATGCAAGTGCTTTTCTGGAAACAGGTTCCTACTGCTCAGCCTAATGTAAACAAGCTCTGACAGTGTTCATCATTTTCCTTTAAATAGATCTAAAAMCATGAAGATTGACATTTATCATTGAGCTTCTGGACATCTGTAACCTGACGAATAAAGAAAGATGTACAAGGGAAGACAGTAATAAGGAATTCAATATACCGAATATTATTTTAGGAAAAGTTATTGTATTTTGTGCTGCATGGATCTCTCCTACTGGGAAGAAGAAAATCAGGAGAGAATGAAAATGAATTGYGATCTGTTTTTTACTTTAGAGGGAAGATCTATTTTTTTTTTAAAACACAAAACTACTTCACTTTAACACAGGCAGTTGCTAAAAACAGTTCTAATGAGACACAACAACCTAGTCAAAGGTTCCAATCTATATTTTTAATGTAGAGTCCAGAGACAGCATCTTAGGATGTCAAATCTCTCCTTGTGCTGCAAACACAGCTGGAAAGATRTGTAATTTATTTAATCCATACCATGATATTTTTTAACTGCACGAGCCACCCACCTCTCTTCCTATTCCACCCCACATCTKCCAGCTCATACTTCAGCCAGATGTGGGATACAGCAGTGGATATTCACATCTCTGGTCTTTAAATCCAGAATATAGGCATTATTTGAAGTGTCCAAAGTCAGCTGGACAGGGCTTGGAGCAACCTGGTCCAGTGCAAGGTGTCCCTGCTGATGGCAGGGGATGGAATAAGATGATCTCTAATGTCCCTTCCAGCCCAAACCATTCTGGGATTCTGTGTTTATTTTTAATTAATGTTTCCAAAAAAAGGAAGAATTAAGACTTTCAGTTCAGGTTTGGTCACGTCTCACCCTCCCTGTTTAAAATCCTTATCCCTGGGCTTTCTCAAGGCAAACCCAAAGGATATTCCAGTCAAAGTCTGTTTGAACTCTGYTCTTAACTAAACATCTTTCTCATAAACAAACTCCCACAGCCTGGACCCTGGAGCCTCCAGGCACAGCAGTGCCCACACTGAACAGTCCCAAGAAGGAAGACAGGGAAGAATGAGGGGAGCCCAGGGCTTTAGTGGAATTGCTGTGTTAGGGAAGCAGACCTGGCAAGGAGCTGCAGCAATTCAGCTCCCTGACCTTCAGAGGAATTTTTCTCAGCCACTGAAACCACGAACAGCCTGACCGAGCAACTTTCCACAGCACGGGAAACCGGTTCAGGAGGAGATTTTTGCTTTCTACAAGAGAAAACGTCTCTGCATCCAGGGATTAGGAGTCCCAGCCTGACTAAGACTGGAGGCTATAATTGTCCATGGCTCTATGAGCTCATATCAGCTCTACGACACGCGTGGGATTCGGGGGACAGGAGCAGAGGCACGGTTTGTTCCACGTGAGGAGTTTAATTCTGAACTGGAGCTCCTCCTGAACGTGTTCTTATACCCACGTGGCCAAGCTGACCTGCTGCCTGTACCACTGGGGCTGCCTCTTGAGATGCTTTCATGCTCTTTTAAAAGGAGATTGCAAAAATTTCCATGTTCTCCGGGAAGGAAACAGATAAATTCTTCAGCGGAGTTCTGGGGAGGGTTTTGACCAAGGGAAACATCTGTGTGCCATTATATTGGTACAGAAGTTTTGGAGCAGAGTTAGAGATGCTGAATTGAGAGAGGCTGGAAAAGTTACTTTAAAAGAAATAATTACACCTCTCTCTAAGTAATGCTTCTCCTTAGGAGAGGTAAATGTYTTTCAAATTTGAGGCAGAAGGCCAGAGATGCTGAAGGAGACATGATTTGGATCGATACCAAAATGCTGAGTTAATACTTGCACTGCAGTGGAAGGGTCACAGGGCTTTATAGAAAGGTGAACAGCTTTCCTGGGATACATGCTGAGAACAACTCAAGAACTCGTGTTACCAGATTTCTGCAAAAAGGGAGCAAATTCCCACGGGAGAATAAAATCCCTTTCTGCTTCAGCGCACACCCTGCTAAAAGCACTGCCAGGAGGCAGTTTCCAGATGACACCAGTTAGTAAAACACACACCAAGATCCAGGAGTCTCACGTGAGTGACAAAAGCTGAGCTCTGGCTGGGGATGCAGCAGACACATCTGTGTTGCAGATGAGCTGTTTAGAGCACAGGAGGAAGCTCACACAGCAGCCTGAAAAAGGGCTGTGATTTCCACCTGCCAGCAGCGTTCAGCACTTTGTGGGGTGACACCAGGCCGTATCAAAGTCAGGAGGAGATGATTTGTCTAAGTTCACCCATCCCTTTGCAGCGTGCTGCAGCACGAGCCTCGTCACATCCCGCCGCGACAGCAAACCAAGGCTGGGATGAATCCCCTCATCACCCAAACAGCTACAGATCGCTGCTGCATCCTTCAGATCTTTATTCCCCTCCTCCCCAAGGCTCTGTCCGAGCTGTGTGCCTCACCTGGGCCCCAGAGGGTGATGCACTGCTGCTCGTGTGTCTGGCAGATGCCGTTGTAGCAGTATCCATCGACGCCGTGGCAGGCGTGCCCGTCGTGCAGGTAAACGTTGGCCGGGCACTGCGGGCTGGCCCCCGTGCAGAACTCGGGCAGGTCGCAGGAATTGCTCGACTCTCTGCAGGAGATCCCCGCTGCTTTCAGCTGCAAAACAAACACAACGTCAAGGGCAGTGCAGTGGCAGGGTCAGCCATGCAGAACAGCAGAATTCCCCATTGATTCCCCCAGCCCCAGCTGAGTGCAGAGGGCAGGGCAGGGATTGCTCGGCTCTCAGTGCACTGATGGAGCCAGGCTGGGAGGGTTTGGCAGCAAGGAGGGGCAGATGAAGCTGCACACACGGCTCGTGTGTGAGGCAACCCCAGCCCTGATGTTTGCACTGTGGCTCCTCCATCGTGTCTGAACACAAAAACATCTCTGGAAAGGAGGGTCTGGAGCACTGGGCAAAAGTCAGATCAGAGACCTTTCCACGCAGGGCAGCTGATCACAGAACACTGTGCTGTGTTAGGGCTCAGGAAACCACCAGCTCACTGGACTGTGGATTCAGGTGCCCAACAACCAACAATTCCCAGGTTGGAAGGTTCAACAGGATGATCTTCAATAGGTCTCGAACCTTAATGAATCTATGGAGTTACATTTCCTCATGGAAATGTTGTTGTGATGGACATCAAGATCGCCCCAAACTTAATTACAAGACTAGACCACGTAACTATTTCTGTCCTGTACTGATTTCCATGGATAATGATTTTTTTTTTGGAACTGATGGTGGAACGGGCCAGTCTGGACACATCTCAACAGCAGCCATGAAACTTGGGTGTGCTCTGGGAGCAGCCCTGAATTTTAGTCACATTGCAAAAGCAAAGGACATGAAGATTGACTTTGCTAAAAAGCAATTCCTGGCTGTGGGGATCCCTTGCTGCTCGTGGGTTGCCACAGACACGATGGCAACTTGCCGGATGCTTTATTAGCCCACGGGCAAGGGAGGGTCTGAGAATTCAAGCAGGTAAATGCCTGTGGCAAGTTGGCTTTTATAGAGTGTTAGGAGACCACAACAGCTGATGATCTGCTATTAAAAATACATATGCTGTTGATAGAATTAATGATTTAAGAACCTTCCCCCCAAAAAAGAGGGTTCAGTATTTAATGACTGCTTGCCGTGTAAGAATGAGAACAATTAAAGCACACAAAAGTTCATGAAAAGGAAGTTGTGCATGAGCAACCAAAGGGGGTCACAAAAAGCACAGACACAATCTAAAAGATCTGTCAATCTGCTTCTTCAATCATTTATATTTTGGGAATTTTTTAATTGCTCACATGACATGCAAGTGTCTTAATGCTGATCAATACCAATTTCCTTGTCCTCCATCCTTGCTTACTGCGCTGAAGGAGGGAAAAAACTTGGAATTCTGCCCTCCCCACCCCGAAAAGAGACATTTCCTGTGGTTCACCTGGCAGTCCTCGCAGCAGAGCCCATGTGCACACACTGCTCCCGGGTTCAAGGCACAGGTGGTGGCATTGCAGCACCGGTTTGTACATTCCTGGATGAATTTGGAGGGTAAATTTAGAGCAGACAACGTTCAGTCACAACGAGCCGTAAATCAAGAGGCTGCCTATAGCKCTGCCAAGAAAAGCTGGGCATGAAACCATGAATTATGCATGAAATTCGACAACCTGATCCAAACTGCCTTGTCTGCCCTCAGATTCAACGAGCCCAGTAAGTGTAGTGAAACCAGAGAAGCTGCTGAGGAGGGCTGGCTTATTCCAGCTGTGGATCTAATCCCAAATATCACAAACAACCCAAGCGCGCTGACACCGACCCTGATAGAGCACTGGGGTGTTTTATTTCCACAGGAACCACTGGAGTGATTCCATTGCCTCCAGAGAGGATCCAGGAGCTCGCTGCAGTTGCTGAGCATCACCACTACAGCTCTATTTTGTGATAGCTGCTGGCCAGGCTCCTGCTTGGATGGAGGCTGGGGCTGCCACAGAGGAAGACAACGACAACGATTCCATGTAATCCCTTATCAGAGTACAGCAGTAATAGAGCTCTGAGATATGGAATGAGCATGAACTGCAGCCTCACTCGCTGATACATCCCAATTTCACACTTGTGGATTAGATGGTGCCGTGTGTGGGCTCCTGCAAAGTTTATTGTCAGTAGAGCGAGCTCGGAAGGAGCCTCAGAAAAGAATGGATTTGTTTCTCCAAGATAATGCCCACGAGCTGCAAGTTACACCAGCTGAGCTGGAATCTCATCTCTCTGACAGAAAGAGCAGCAGATTAAATTGCTCTTCAGCTGTGCTAAGTCTGTTTGACTTAGCAAGGGATCACTAACAATACAGGGAGCACAGGAAGCATGAGTGGGTTAGGGTGATGTCCACAGCCTTTTGTTACTTCACGGGCTTCTGAGAGCTTCCCAACTGGAAAGAAGGGCTAGCACTGACTCACCAGCACAAACCAGAAGGATTCTCAGCATTTCACTGTTTTATAGGTAATATCTTCCTGGATGTACAAAGCCAACTGTGCTCTGAAGCAGAGGAACAACTTCCTGCTCCTATTTTTGATCACCGGAAGGCAGCAGGCTATGGAAATATTCCTGTGCAGCTGCTGCATGTCAGGAGTAACATTCCTCTGCCACGTTTTATAAATTCACCTCCAAAATAATCTGAGATAAGCAGAGCAGAGTGTCAGTCCCATGAAGGYCCTTGTGAACCAGTCAGCTGCAATACCCCAAACTCTGGCCCCACAGCAGCATTCAGCATTCCTCAGGCAGGATAAAGACACAGCTCTTGGAGTGGTGTTTCAGCAGCCTCTGAAATTTCCAATTGCTATCTCACTTATTGCTCATCGTAGGGAATGAGCTTGGTAAATGGTTTTTGTGCCTGAGCTATCAAATTGTCAGGAATGATTTTAACATAAACAAGCAAAAAAACAAGAAAAGCTCACCAGGCTTTTGGAGGATGGAGGCTGCCACCTGAAATTACTGCTGTGCTGGAGTTTGTTGTTGTTGTTATTACTATAATTATTATTAGCTATTATTGATAACAACAGCAATGCTGGGAGGAGGTTTCTCACTATGGCTCTTCAGAGGAACCAGAGCAGCCCAACCCCAGAACAATTCCATCAGCACCTCTGTGATGTCAGGCTCTGTACCTGGTTTTCACCCTCTCTTTTCTCAAAACACAGGACAGACCCCACTGGGTCAGCCCACAACTCCTCTGTCCTTGTGTSTCCCTGAGAGCAGCCAGCACAAGATGTTTAAGGACACTGACACCTTCCCAATCTCCCGCCTGCCTTTCCCTTGGCTCCACGGGCATTTTTAGCACCTGTAAGAGTCAGAGTAAAGGAACCCACAGGTARCCAACACAGTCAGAGCAGCAGCTCCTTCTGCTTGTTTGAAACCTGCCATTTTCTGACTCCATCTGCTCATTTCTCATGGGGGACAATCTCTCCTCACTCACCCTTTCCACTCCCCTTACGGTTTTATCAGATTATGCTGCACTTCCCTTCATTTTCTTCTTTTCCAGCCAGAGCCCTTTCGAAACTTTGAACCACCTTATTGCTTTTCTCTCAATCTTTCTTCACTCTGCTTTATCCTCCCTGGGATCAGGGAGGGGTAGGGAAAACCTGCACAAGCAGTTTCAGGCACAGCAGATTTATAGAGGTTTGCTGGTGCTTTGTTTTGTTTTCCTATTTCTCCCCTAGTASTTTCTAACAGCCTATTTACCTTTTAGACCACTCCTGAGCACTGGGGCTGACATTTTCATGAGACTATTTATTGCAATATGAAGTCTTGTTCCTCCATGGTCAGAGTCAGCTCAGAGTGCATCATCTTCTTTGTGTTTTTGGAATGTGCATCACTCCTCAGTGGGCCCCATTTCTCATCTTAATGCCTGTTCCAGCTGCCTCAGAAGGTTTCTCTGCAGTCCTTCACAGCCAGTTTTCATCTCCAGCAGCCTAACTAATATCATCAGCAAATTAAAGACCATTCCTCTTCCCAGGCTCTTTATGAAAACGCTGAGTTGTGTAGTCCCCAGGACACTTCTCATGGATACAGCACAGCAGATCTCCTTCCACAGCATGGAATGGATGATTTACACCTGCTTGTGTTTCTTATCTTTTAACCCAATTTTGCACAGCAGCTCTCCTTCCACCACACGAAATGGATGATTTACACCTGGTTGTGTTTCTCATCTTTTAACCCAATTTTTGCCCACGCAGTTTTCTCTCCTTTACAGCTGCTCAATCTCTCTTTGGTGAGAGGTTTGGTCCAAAGGCTCTCTGAAGTCCACACAGGCTGCAGTGACAGCCCTGTCCCTTTCCATCCACTTGTGAAGCCCTTCAGAGCACAGTGATGGATTTGTAAGACAGGATTTTGTAAGAAAGATTTTGTAAGACAAGAGTTCCTGGCACAGAAGCCGTGTTGACTCGTCCCTGGCGTGTCACAGCTGTTTGGGCACTCGCTCCTAATTACATTTGGAAGTAATTTGTCTGATTTCTGAGTTAGCAGTTTGTAGTTTTCTGTTCTTCCTTGCAGCTGGTTGTAAAAGACATTTTCATCTTTTGAGGACCGAGGATTTTTACTTCTCTTCATTCTTTTATCTCTACATGAACTCTCCTTCCAGACACTGCAGCACATCAGGCATTTTTGATCATATAATCTAAAAATTGTTAGGATCATAAAATCATAGAATGGTTTGGCTTTGAAGAAACCAAAAATCCTCCAGTTCCTTCCCCAAGCCATGAGCAGGGACACTTTCCACCAGTCCAGGTTGCTCCAAGCCCTGTCCAACRTGGCCTTGGACACTTCCAAGGATCCAGGGGCCTCACAGAAGAATTTACTCCTAATATCATTCATTCTTGGGATACTGCAACACCATGGACAGACCTCAGCTGGTATAAATGACTGGACAGTGAATTAGTAACTAATCACACAGCTTTTCTGGAACCCTTCAGATTAGAGCAGTAAATCCCAAATAAATTTACTTGCACCCAAGCTGCAGTTTTCCCAATACAACCAAAAAGGCAAAAAGACAGAAAGAAGAGGCAAGTGAAGGCAGTGCTTGCTGACATTAAGTGGCTTTGACTTGAAAAGGTATCGCTAACGTTCAGAAATGGAAACAAGAAAGATAACTGGGTTAGAAAGACATTTGCAAGCTGCTGGCACTCTATTGGCTTCAAACAAGGAGATAAGGCTGCTCCCTCCAACCTTGTTACCCTCCAGAGCAAGTGAACTGTCAGGAAATCCTCATGCCTTGGACAAATCCAATACACTCCACAGGCAAGATGCAGCAGTATCTTGCTGCTTTAACTGCCCCCATCTCTTTTGTCTGTAGGTCCTATTTATCACGGGAAACAAATCCCTGATCTGCTGCTGCCTTTAATTCAGACAATCAGAGAGAAGTTCAATAAAGCCAATGAGGATGGGATGTAAAAGGGGTAAGGATGCCAGCTCGGATATTATTTGACCCCCAGGTTTTGCCTATCTCCTGCTGATCTGAGGAGTCCTCTGACACATTCACTAAACTAAATGGAACARTCTTTGAAGCAGCAGCAATCTGTTTGGGAGGCAGTGAAGGCTATTTCTGTTGGGAGGTAATTGGYTAGAGGGAAAGAAAAATCCTACAGTGAAGGTGGGAAAGGTCTGGTACCTAAAAAGTGAAACAGCAATGAAAAATACCTGGCCAATATTAAKATTTCTATTTATACAGTGTAATATATATGGATAGTGAGGCCCTGGCACGGAGTGCCCAGAGAAGCTGTGACTGCCACTGGATCCCTGGAAGTGTCCAAGGCCAGGCTGGATGGGGCTTGGAGCAACCTGGGATAGTGGAAGGTGTCCCTGCCCATGGCAGGGGAAGGAACTGGATGATTTTTGGTCTCTTCAAACCCAAACCATTCTATGATTTTATGATCCTAACGATTTTAGATTATATGATCAAAAATGTCTGATGTGCTGCAGTGTCTGTGGAAGGAGAGTTCATGTAGATTATGGACAATCACCTGGGATAGTGAAAGATGTCCCTGCCCATGGCAGAGGGATAATGAGATTGTCTTTATGGTCCCCTCCAACCCAAACCATTCTGTGACTGCACAGTTTCTATGGTTATATTGACATGAATACAAATATATGAATGATGGAAACAAACCTTCAACCAAGACACGTTTTCTTGAGAAATTCGAGCCAAGTTCTCAAACTTCTTTTGAGTTTAGCTGATTAGCTAACACTGAAAGGRACTTCTAGGAACACGAGGTCATGGCCAGACTGCTGGACAAGGCAGAGTTTGCTCCCTAAGGATGAACTGAGCGCATTCCTAACCCATGCCCTGCCTGGACTTTGGCAGCTGGAATACACTGGGGACTYCCTGCACTTCTGAGGTTTGAGCTGATGGGACGGAAGCAGAGAAGGGAGAGTTCCACTTCACACCAAACACACCAAACCAACCCTCCACTGCCAAAACCCTGCAGGCAGGACACGAGCACTAACTCCCAGGTGCTGTCTTACCTCAGGTTCCCCACAGTCACACTCCTCTCCATCTTCCACGTAGCCATTCCCACACTTCTGGCCACCAAAGGACTCCTTGACTTCAGGCAGGTTAAAGAGACACATTCCCACTCCTTTCTCCAGGCTGTTTTCCAAGTCCTTTCTACTGCAGCTACTGAAGACCATGGGGAATGGATAGCTGGAGAAAAACCACATGGAGACAAAAGGAAGGTTGTTATAGGAGATGAAAACCTCTCTCTCCTGTCACACTGGTGACATTTTAGCACATCTGTACCTTAACCAGAAGGCTGTGTTCAGTTTTTATCACACAGAATTGAGATACAGCAGTTCACTGTGAAATTGAGCCCAACTCATCATCATCATCATCATCATCATCATCATCATCATCATCATCATCATTATTATTATTATTATTGACTATGAACAAGGGAATTTTCTTTTTCACTTCAATCTGTAGCTGCTGTTAAGGATTGGAAGTGTTCACATTTGAAATTCCTTCTCCCTCTTTTGCATATGGAGTTATAATGCAAATTATGATTGTGAGCCTGAAGAAAYGCTGGGTTTGCAAGCAGTATCCTACATTTGCAGGACTGCAAAAGATCCTAATCCTTCTTGGAAAATTCAGCCTCAAATGGCAAATTCATTCATCTTGCTCTGTGGAATGGCAAACTTCCTGCTCTTTTCAGGAAAAAAAAAAGAATAAAAGAAAAAAACCCCACTGTTACTTGATAAGAGCCTGCTTCTGCAATTCATCAAAGCTGAGCTTGGGAACTGCATGATTAAAGCAAAGACAGTTCTTCTTTTAAATCAGCAGGACTGTAAGGACACTGTGCTGMAAATGCTCCTGTTTGGAATTCCCACTGCTGAGTGCAGGCACACAACAGCTCCCATTCCTTTTGCAAAACACCCAGAAAGTGTGAACAAAACCATCCCGTGCACTGCCAATGTCAGCAGATAATTGGGGCTTTTCTGGGGCAGGRCTTAATTCCATTTCTGCTGAGGAATGTTTGCAGTTTCCCTCACAGGTGACAGACCCAGTGACACGTGGGCCTGGTGTCCCAAGGGCTGCTGGGACTGCTCCGTGCTGAGATGGAATCGGAGTCATGGAACGGTTTGGGCTGGAAAAAGGACTTGAGGACCATTTCATTCCACCTCCAGGGACACCTCCCACTATCCCAGGGTGGTCCAAGCCCTGTCCACCCTGGCCTTGGACATTTCCTGYGGCTGCTCCATCCACAGYTTCYCTGGGCACYCTGTGCCAGGGCCTCCCCACCTTCACAGGGAACAATTTCCCCAAATATCTCCTGTCCACACTGAATTACACTGAATCTGTGTCACAAAGACATTGTGAAACATCCTCTCCCCTCAGACTTGATACCTTTGTCACTCCCTGGTCCAGCAGTAACTCAACATTTCAGCAGCTCAGGAGCCAACCTGGCAATTTCACTTTACTCACTGAGTGTTTTGTGTCACCCACGTGTTATTAGGATTGTTATCTTTGCAGACAAGCAAGGTAACAGGTAGAAATTCTGCTCTGCTGAACTTCAGACTTCCATTAATCTCCTGGTGTTTCTGATAGSCTCAAATGAGAAGCTTGTTTTGGGATTGATGATGCCCGTAGGTCTCAGAAAGGGAAAAATTTCTATTAAAAAGAAAGAAACGTTTGGCAACTACAAATGCAATAGAGCTTCCTATGCTGACATAAGGAAGTTAATTAGGATCTTCTAGAAGGTTATGGATACATTACAGAACAGAATATATTTTGTGCCTAGTTAAAATTACCTCTTTTACAGTTCCTTTTGCAATAAAACAGCCAGCTCATTGGAAAAGAACATAAACATGAGTCTGAAGAAGAAAAATAATTTTCCAATATCACTATAGGGCTTGTCAAGTTAAACTAAACAGTTTTGAGTTTCACTGACATATGACTTCAGAAAGCTAATAGGCATCTCCATGTAATAAGCTGATTTCTGGAAAATATCAATGTTTCAGCAAAATGACAGAGTCTAAGATAAATAAAGAAATTTCAGAATAGCAGGAGGCAGGAGCCAGGCTGTTAGCTGGGCCCCAAGAGAGGACAGGGAAGGTACTCAGAGTAATGGAACAGAAAATAAAGGGTCTTGGAAAACTATTGACCATTTCATATTGGGCAAATGGAGATGTTCTTAACAGGGCACCACAAACTTCTGCCCTTCCCTCAGTGTGACTGGGAAGAAACCCACAAAAATCTGTGTACACGACTGTGAACCAGTAGATGGATGTACAATCCTGCCAAACAGCAGGAAAAAAACAAAGGAACCCAGATACATCTGACTGCTAAACCCTGATGAGGGCTTGATCAGACACAGCCCTGATATCAAAGTGTGAATAAATGAAMACTGCATCATCCAGGCAAGATCCTGCTCCTCAGTGGCACAGGTTTGCTTTGACACCCACTGGGGTGAGACRAGGAGACACGCACCTCACAGGGAATGAAATCCACTCAGGAACACAATGAATGCAGATTTCCATGTGACACCTCTCACCCACACACAGCTCTGTGATCAGGTTTGACTCACCAGTCAATCCTGTCAATGTTCCAGGGCTGCTCCTTTGCATCCCCGGATTCCCAGTTTGCATGGATGTGAGGTTTGTCTGTCCATCAGCAGGAGGGCAGAGTCCTCTCTCTGTGAGAGGTGAAATTGTGGCATTGCTGATGAATGAGCTTTATGTTTCCTTCCCCCTGAAAAGGAACTTCAAGCTGTTTCCTATTTTGAACCCAGAGATCCATTCATCTTCTGGCTTTTCCTGCTCCTGATTTCCTSAGCTGACATCAGCGCGGCACATGGCACATGATGACATTTCCTGAAATGCTGCTTCTTTACCAAGTAATCCACAAATAAAGCAATAAAAACCCAGAAATAAACCCAGCTGGGGGAAACAGAGAGACTTCAGGGTACCCACACCACGCAAGAGAAGATCCCACATCAMTTGGTGCCAATTGGTACTTCGTTGGAAACTTGATTGATCTTTAATGTGATATTCTGATACACTACCAGTCTCCCTTTTTTTGACCAATAAAGTTCTATGTGACAGCCACAGCACTTGATTGTTGTGATTTCAGGCTGGATTTTGTCTGTCTTTGCAATTTCAGAAGAATGAAATCCCTGGCAGATGGGATGGGAAGTCACAGATATAAAACATCAGGGGCGCTCAAACCAATGTTTGAGTGGCTCTGGAGCTTGTGAAAAATGACAAAGGAATGGTGAAAGGAGTTCATCCTCTGAATAAATGCAGGGAACTTCCTCCCACCACCCTGTAAAGAGGCTTCTGATCTCACCTGGAAGGAGCTGCCTCAGGGTGGGAGAAGGAAATGGGGTCTCCACAGTAAAGTCAGTCCTTGACCCTGTCCCCAAGGTTTCRGTGATACCTAAACAGGAATGTTTGTGCTTCCTGTGGTAGCTCAGACMCTTGTTCTGCTGGAAAACCAGCTCATAAATGCCATGGGAGAGCCTTCCAGAGGTAAAAAATTCATCAGCAAGCTTTATACTCCATTCATCTTCACTCAAGACATTTTCTGTTACRGATCCTTATTTTTTTTTTTACAGTTGGAAAGAGAAAGGAAACTTTAGTCCAGCCTAACTCTTGTTCTAAAATGCTGTGCCTCATCCATTTTTTACACTGTCTGAATCTGTAGATTTAATGCACAATGGATCATTTTGTCAAACTGCTCTGGCTGTGGGTACAACTCTACAGAACTCAAATTGTTCCCAGCACTACCATCAGTCTCCTCAGTGGCTTTACAGCAAGGAAAATCACTTCAGTCTTTCTACCCCTCCTGAATCCACAGCATTCCTCGGTGTCTCCTTGGTGCTTAAAAGATGTGTTTAATCCCCAGCAACAAATATCCCACTTTCCAACAAAAATAGCTTTGCCTGCTCCTGCAAATAAGACCTTCACAGTCATCAGAGGATCCCTGGAAATCGATTCCTTGGGAAACAGCCTGGGCTTGTCCCATTCATTTACATTTCAAGCACTCCAGCCCTCCAAATGCCAGGTTCCTTTAGGCAGTTCTGCATCTAGCCTGTATTAGATGGCTCCTTCCATTAACTAAGTGAAGTGGCATCAGCACTCTGTCAAGTCCCATTTAACAAGAGAGGATTCTTTGTACCAGC
>QVAJ01000095.1:1366561-1378188 GCA_003546035.1 Mixornis gularis
ATTTGCTCCTGTGCAACTCTGGGTGTCACTTTGAGCTCCTCACAGACATCTGGTGCTACTACTCAGGAAAAAAAAAAAAAACCCACTCTGTTCCCACTTAAATATTTTATCTCACCTTAATTACTACTGATGTACTCAGTGTTCAGTGCAGAATATCTAATTGCTCCTGGAGGGAATTAAAACCCAGTAAGTGCTGAGGCTCTTTTTCAGTGGATGCTGGAAGAAGCCACCTGATGGTCCTTCCCATGGTTAACTTTCCCCCATTTCTCCTCAGCAGTGCTTAGTTCGAGTCATTRGTTTAATTTGGGACTGTCACTCAGCTGAGTCTGAACAGATCATCTTTGCTCTCACTCTCATTCACAAATAGGCAGCTTCCCATTGCCTCCCTGCTTTAATTCTAAGATAAAGGTTTTAATTTTATTTAAAAATTTATTGAAAACAGCGTGGGTGGTTTTTTTTTTTGGGACTGGTTAGAAAAATGTCTTCCCCAAATTACAACAGTGAATGAACCCGTATTTTTCTACTTATGATTTCTACTCTGTGCTTTTTCTGTTTCCTAATCGGTTTCCTCCCCCAGACCCTGCCTCCAAAAACTCAATAATCAAAGTGAAATTGTGTACTGAAAGGCAATTACTCAAAATTAGCTGTTCCCTTTTTCCCCGTGAGGCACCGTTCCATAAAAATCCTCTAACATAATAATCTGTAGCTGAGAGGTTAAATTGATCTCATTTCTCCTTTTTTTTTCCACTCCTGGTCATCATTGCACAAACCACGAATTTCCACCAGCAGTGTCACAGCCCAGGCCCCACTTCCCTGTAACACYTACAGTCACATTTATCTGAGTAAATTCAATTTAAAACCTGAGTGAGAGAGAAACACGGAGTGACTTTAAATTTTAGCTGTGAAAATTGGAAATGGGAACACAGGATCCAAGATAAAAACAGGGGRGGAAAAAGGCAGGCAGGGAGAGGGGTTCAATTCATTCTTGACTTTTCAAAAGGAGCATCACACAGAAGGAAGAACACAAAGGGCAGTTGTTGTGTGGGGAAGYATCCTAAAGAAGCTGTTTCTTCCTTCCTGTGCCTGCCCAGTCCTTCCTGTGTGTCACCAAGGGATCTAAATCAGAATATGCCTTGGAACTCTTGGAAAAGAGGAAAGCCAGGTCTACTGGGGGCCCAGATTAAAAGAAAAGTTTTCCAAGGGATGTTCTCTCATGCAGAAGTTTGTTAAGCAAACATCAATAGCCATGCTCTCTCACACATCAGATTTTCCACTTCTTGAATATTTACCACTGATTGAATGTCTTGAGACAACAGCCCATACAGCATTCCTATTTTCCTGAGTGTATTAAATTATTTTGCATTTATTCAATTTTTTCTCCACCGTGGGCTTTGAGGAGAATCTTCCAGATCAATGTGAGGTGCTCCATCTCATAATAAATGTACAGAGAAAGCAATGGGATATAGGGCAGTAGGACAGACCTGAGAAAAATCTGCAGCATTCCCATACCCAGGTGCAAAGGGGATTGGAAGGGAACACCACAAAGCAGCCCTTTCCCCTTTTCCCACCAGCTTGTGTCTGTAGGAAGGCAAAGAGAGATGGAACAAAAGGCTCTGTCCTGGCAGCCATTTCCATTAGCCCTGGCTGGGATGATCCAGCAACAAGAAATGAAACCTGGGAAGAGGAAATGTTTCCACCAGGGGCCAGTAAAAGAGGATTTTCTTGCTGCAGGTATGGGCATCCTAAAGGGAAAAAACAACTGTAGGATTTGATGCTTTAAGATTGAGCTTTCAGGTCTTTCATGTKTTTCAGGTTCTGTGCTGCCCAGGGCTGCAGCTCTGAGCTCACAGTCAGTGTCACTCAGCTCTGCACACAGCAGGGACACAAAACAAATCCTTTTCCTGCTGCACACCAAGGACAACTTTCAGCCCAAAAGCACAAACAAGGGTGGGCTGGAGGGAGGGACAAGAAGGATGGGACCTCACAGCCTGGAGCTGGAATTGGACAATTCAACCCCAAGATGCAAATGGACCAAAACTTATAAAAGTGTGAGACCTAGTGACCTTTGGCCAATTTTTGTGACCATTTTGGGTCCACCTTGGGTGTAGCCCTGGCCAGGCCCTGTCCTGCCCAAGGTGGATCCTGGAGGCCTTTCAATAAATCTCTACTTTATTCTCCAGCTCTGTCCAGTCTCTGTTCCAGCTCAGCCTTCCCGAGGCATCAGGATCAAGATGTGAATGGCCTTGGTGAATCTGCCCATCCTTGGAGGATTCCTCCTCTCATTAACCTCACCTAGGAAAAGGAAATTTTCCACCTTTCCAGGAAAGGCACCAAGGAGCATTCCCCTGTGAGAGGGAAGCAAGAACAAATGTCCAGAGTGTTCCTTCCCTGTGTGGGTCACCTGCATGGAAGCTACAAGAGCACAGCACTCAAGGACACAGGGAAGTGGGTGAGGGGAGGTTCAACCCTTGAATTTACAAGAGGGGAGAACACTATCAAAATTTTGCTTCCCTTAAGGCTGGCAAAAAAAAAAAAAAAATCTCAAACATATCTGAACTCAGTATCTCAACTTCTTAGTGGGCTTCAAACACCACAGAGGCCCCTGTGCTCAATTTTGATGAAGGAGGACGTGTAAAAAGTGCATTTCCAAAATTATTACATAAACAAGCGCTGCTAATTGGCAGCACTTTGCTGTGCAGTACTAAATTCTGCTCACATTTGCAAAGGTTTAAATCCAGCCCTATGCCTGGGGCAGCACCAGAACTCTCTGGTATTTATCTACCTGGCAGGAGGAATATTTTCACTCCTAAGAGGTGACACTTTAGGGAGATATTTGGAAAACAAGTGGAATCCTGAAGTGGCCTCAGTGGCTCAGCCCATTCTCTTGTTTCCACATAATGAGATCTCAGTAAAAAGATTCACAAATCTCTCTAATATTCTTTTTCACTTGCAGTGGTCCATGTACAAGACAATTTTAAAAACTGGAGGAATATCATTACAACAGATAAAAAAGAGGATAATGTATATTAAATATTCCTTACTGATATTGTTAGTACCACTATTAAATATATTTAAATATTAATATTCCATAGTACTAAATACTAATTTTAGTATTAAATATTCCTTATTGAGAGAATTTTTATAGGAACCACCCCTGTTTCTACAAAAGGATTTGTGTGATTTTCAYAGCAAATATTTGAATCTCTAAAAGTCCTGTATTGACACAAATTTGTGGGGTTTTGTGCTTGATTTCATGTTATAAAAAATACATTTTGCTAAAGCTGTAGCTCATTTGTAGCTCACACACAACCGGTGCTCATCTTGCTGGTATCTTTTAAGAATAAAAACTATAGGAAGCTGATTAAAGGATAGATCCAACAGAGTTTAAATTCCACCCTGATCCCTGGAGGTTTTTTCCCACCAAGACATAATTTCCAAGACCTCTTCAAAGACTGAAACAGAAGAACTGAAAGAAATTACAATAATTGATGAAATCCCTTTTAAGTCAACAGCCCTAAAACATTCCTTTTTGTACATGACCACGCCACTGACTCCAAACTTAAATTCACAGAGGCCTTTCTGGTATAATTTAGATATTTCCTATTTTTTGTAGACATCAGATAATGACTTCTCAGTGCTTTTTACAYTAATTTCAGCTAGATTTTTTTTTAATTCCACTCATTAAATCTACCTTAAACCAATTAGAAGAGCAGAGAGTCAGTGCAGTGAGTACACTGAGAGCAGGCTGTCTCTCTACATGGACGTGGGATGCTCTTAGTTTGGATTTTTTGGCTGTTTCCAGAGTGAATTTGAGATAAGGAACATTCATTTGGCCTTCCCTTAAGAGACAAGCACTTCCAGAGAGGAAAACTTTTCAGTGTTCCTTCAATAATGGTGCTCAGAGGAGTAYTGCTATCGGTGAGACGCGCTGGGTAATTAAATATTCAAAGTGTTAATTTGAAATGGGTGAGATGCAGCTTGGCTCAAGGCATGAAGTGTTCCCCAGGAAGATTTATCTCACAGACTGACAGCACGGTGTCGAGATAAAGCCTAAGGCTATAAACCCAAAGTTCCCATTTCTAAATCAATAACCAGAGCAAACATCCAGCCTGCTCAGGGCTGTGAAGGCCACAGCTCCTCCTCAGGCACAAACTGAACACAGAGCTTGGTGAAAATCCACAGAGGGCATTGCAAGACTGAGCTGCCTCTCCCTGCCCAAACTTTTGGGGTGCTGAGGGCATTGCAGAGGGCATTGCAAGACTGAGCTGGCTCCTCCTGCCCAAACTTTTGGGGTGCTGAGGGTGGGCAGAGCTTTCAAGGAAAGTGCTACAGAAACCCCAAAGGGGGAGCTGAGCTGCTTGGAGCCGTCCCCAAGGGATGAGGAATGAAATATCCAATCCCTCATCTCCTGAAGAGCACTGAGTGGGCACAGCCTKGCTCTGACCTTGTCCTGAGCCAACCCAAGCCCAGTGTCTGGACTGGCACATCCAGCACCCAGGACAGGATCTGATACACCCAAAGGAAGAATGAGGAAGGAGCCCTTTAATGTCCCTCTCACCAGATGAGTTCAGAAAGTGTCCAGAAATTTCTGTCCTGAGAGCATCCCTGTGTTTATTCCAGAGTGGAGCAGCTGGATGCAGAAGCAGTAACTCAGCTGGGCTGACAGGAGCTGGAATGGTTCCTTCAGGAGCTCAGAGCTCCTGCCTGCCCTGTGCTCACCATCACCTCAGCTCAGAGCCCTCTCCCCTTCACTCTGTCCCCAGGGYGTGCACAGAGCCCTGACCTGTGCAGGATGCAATTCCATGGGGATAATCACCACCTATTGTCTCCAAAGAGCTGAGTTCTTTTTCTTTTCCAGACTGCAGAAATCCATCTCATCCTCCTCCACTCTCACAACTCTCTTTTGTTTGTCTCTCAACTTGCTGTGCTTGGCCTCTGGCCACGATGCTGATTTCTGCCCTGATGGAGGGTGACAGCTTTGCCTTTGAAGGAATTCCAAGGCTGCTGTTGGGSTGACCAGCAGGGAACAACCCTGCCCAACCCTCCCTGGCCTCTCCCACATCGCTCCCCTTTCCCAGAAACTTGCAGTCTTGGAAAAGGCAGGGGGAGAGCTGATCACCATTCCCAGAAGAGGTTTTTAGGCAAGAGATGAACTTTAGGCACACAGAGTGAGCACTGGAGCTGGAAGGAACATCAGAGAACATCCAGACCATGCTCTTGTCCTAAGGCACATCCAGCTGTACCTCCACTGCTGGCAGGTATTTGCCTCACTGGTTCTGACTGGATTCCAGTCACAGGAACTYTAATTCCTGCATCCAGCCTTGCCATCAGAGAGCTTTGGCAAATCTTACTTCAATTTAATCCTTCCAGTCCTAGTCTGGACATGGAGAACTCATTCCTCATCTCCTTCAGTTTCAACAGGAATTTCAAATACCTCCCTGCAAGCAGTGACAGCTCACTGTGCTCAGGGTGTCTGAAATCTCAGGGTCCCTTGGCMCTGTGCCTCTGCCACCAGCAGAGCCACCCCTCAGTGCTGCCAGGGAATCAGGGAATATCCTGAGCTGGAAGGGACCCAGCAGCATCAGAGTCCAGCTCCTGGCCCTGCACTCCCAGCAGTGACCACAGCTTCACTGGGGTTTATTTCCCACATTTCTGATCTCTTTTTCTTGGAAGATCTCGCTCTGGACACAGAACAGCCTTCATCCCACTGACCTTGCAGATTTAATTTGCTCACATGCTCCACACTTAAAACAAAAGTTTGGGCAAAACTAAAAACCTGCTCTGCACGAGACAAAGAGTTTGCAGAGAGTCTAAGAGTGCATTTCCTGCATTACTGGATTTCCTACACACTCATCTCAGTCTTGGCTCATTTCCTATTGTGGCTGGCAAGGTGAGAGAAGGTGAAATTCTGACTGAACACTTGCAATGCAGTTTGTTTGGTTGTGGATTGTTTTTTTTTTAAATTAACCAGTTGCTTACAGCATTTTTGTCTCTCACATTGCTAACCTGGAAATAGAAAAGGTGCAACAGCACGTGCTGTGCTCTGATAACATTTAATTTTTTCAGCTTGAGCAGGAGGATAACTGCAACAAGATTCAACAGGTGTTGAAAAATTCTTTTTTTCTTTTTTTTTTACCTTTCAATGTTCCTGAGGCACAAAATGAAACTACAGCTGTCCCAGTGTAGCTTGTGAACCTCTCCAGCCTCAGCCTGGCACTTACCCAGTGGAGGGGTTCATGATGCAGCCCCCTTTATCAGTGGATGCTTTGCAGTTGCAGCCCCTCTCCAGGGTGTCGTGATTCATCCCAAAATTGTGCCCCAGCTCGTGAGCCAGCGTCACTGCTGCCCCCAGAGGGTTTTCTGAGTGATCCTTCAAAAAACAAACAAAAAAAATCCACAGGAGAACCAGTCAATTCAGCATCTAAACCCAACTCAAGGCACACATTCCCCCTCTAAGGTGCTATTGCCCGTCCTTTCAAATGTTTTATAAGTTCAGCAGCTGGAGTTACTCTGCTGTTAAATAAAGTCAATTTTAAATTCATCCATGTATAAGGCAGAGTGGGAATTTCAGGACAGYCTTTCTGGGCACCCAGTTTCCCCATTAGGTATTTGAAACCATGGAGCAGCTGTGAATATCTCATTATTGGGGCTTCAAATTGTGCTGCTCAGTAAATCCCCCCAAACTCCCAAGCCCCAGCAGTGGCAGAAAGAGATCACCAGACATGGAGTCTGGTTAAAAAGGGCARTAACTTATGGGTGAGGATGAGTGTGATGAGGGAGAAGTGAGAAGATCCTTCGTGTCAGGAAGCAAATTAAAAATGCAGCAAGAGATTACACTCAGTCTATTTAATTTGCTTCAGACTGTTTCTTTTATATCAGAACGTCCAAGATTTCACAGACCTTGTAAGAAAAAGCAAGAACCTTTAAAAATCTCCTTTTTAAAATGAAAGGCCAAAGCAAGCCAACATCTTCCTTGGCCTCTTATAAAACCTGTGAATACTCTAAATGTTGAAAGTGTCAGTTTGAAATTTTAACGTTAATCTGATTTTTGGGACAATCATTTCTGAGAAATTCGCTGCACGATTTGATTGCAGGCTGCTGATCAGAATGATGCTTTGGCTTAACCACAAGTAAAGAGACCTTTCCACACTTATCATTTTCCTTGAGGGGGGAAAAAAAAATAAAATCCACTACACTTGTAAGAAAGCTTTCCCTGAAGGCATAAACATGTAATATAAATGCATGATCCACCATTTATCAGTCAGTAAATGGAATTACTGTGTACAGCTGCCTGCTCCAGAAGCGTGCATGAACATCTTCACTTTAAATAACTCCTTCAGCATCATCTAAGCCAAACCCCAGACWAAAAAGATGTGAAAGGTAAAACTGTCTAAAACATTATCTGTGTGCTAATGGAGGCCTTAATAAATGACTTGGGGTAGGTGTAAGAGTTTCTTCTTTCATCTGTCTGGGCTAATATTTTTTAGTAAATCATTTCTCRGACAGCAAACAAAATCAAGAAGAGAAGACAGTCATTCTGAACACACCAAACTGCTCCTTCTGCAACTGGAATCAGCTCAAAAGAGTCTTATCTTTTCACAAAATGTCTCTTTTTAAATTTTTTTTCCTCAATTTAAAAATCTTCATATAAAAGTCTCGTGACAGCCAGTTTGTGTGCAGYTTGTCCTGCACAGCTACATGATGAGGTATCTTATTTAGATCCTGGTCTGATACAGAGGGATTTATCTTTGTGCACACAGTAATTGATGGAACAGTTAGAGAATYCAGTGTAATTGAACCTGAGGTCATAAAAAGAGCACAACCTCTCGCTCACATGGAAAAAAAATGCAGGGCTGGAGATTAAGAAAACAGCAAAATAATTCCATATAATTTACCACTGACTCATAGGACGATGCCTTGAAATTTGGGTTATCTGGTCAGGACAGAAAATCCTCTGTGAGCTACACAGACACACRGCAAATTGAGCTCAGACTTTATTTCCCCAGTTATCTCCTCCACTTACTGAGCAGTGATTATATTTCTCTGAATACTCTGAAGCTGTCACCTAAAACTAAAAACAAGGATTCACACAGTCCACTCCAGAAGTGGAGCAATAAATGATGTGAAATGTAATTTGGGACTTGAATAGGCAAACAACTATTCCAGCCCATGCAGTTCTCATTACTTGCTCAGCTCCACTTGGAATGCAATTTTATCAGCTTCTAGAGAGGGTTTTTAAAAGGAGGAATGTGATGCCTCAGCAAAAGAGGTTATTTGAAGACAGCATAAATGAAGATTATCAAAACAAACAGTGACATGTTCCATTTGATACTGAGCCCATTTAAGTATCACAAGGACTAAAGAAATGAAYAGCAATGTGACTTTGATTTATTCCACCAGGGTCTTTCAAAGTTAACTTGAGCAGTAAAAGTCATTACCAAACAYATTTCACAACCACTGAATAAGCAGCCATCTACTGTCCAGACATTATAAGCTGTTGCACAAAACATGCAGCTGCTTTCAGCTGAGTTCTGCTTCATTCCACTGGGATTTAAATCAAATCCTAATAATTAAATACTGTCATCTACAGCTCCAAGAGGCAAATGCCCTGCTCCTGGTGCTTTCAGTGCGTGGTCACTCAGTTCATAGAGCCAGAGAATGGTTTGGGCTGGAAGGGACCTCAAAAATCATCCAGTCCCAGGTGGCTCCAAGCCCCAATGTCCAACCTGGCCTTGGACACTTCCAGGGATTCAGGGGCAGCCACAGCTTCTCTGGGCACCCTGTGCCAGGACCTGCCCCCCCTGCCAGGGAACAATTCCTTCCTAATATCCAATCTAAATCTCTCCTCTGTAAGTTTAAAACCCTTCTCCCTTGCCCTATCTGCCCAGATAAAAAGTCATTTTCCTCTTCTCTCGGAAATATTTCACTTTTAAATCCATGAATTCAGTGGGCAACCTTTGGAAACAGAAGAATGAAGACTGAATCACGTCAAAGACTTGCTTTAATGTCAACTTCTCTTTGGTTTTTCTATGACACTACAGAAACTTCACAGGAAAACGAAATGATAAAGGTCTTGTTAAAGCTTCTCACACTCACATGGCTGCTCTCCCTGCTTTGAGTTCCTCTGAAAATTAATGGGAGACAGGGTGTCACCCACTGAGAGAACTCAGCCCTATGGAAAAGAGACAGGCAGGCTCCCAGGGAGGCATGACAGAGGAATTTAGATCATAGAGCAGAGCTGACTAAGTGCAAAAAGAACCAGGGAAATCACATCAGACAAGAGTCACTCCAGATTTTGTATTCAAATGTCATTTCTGACGCAGTCTCTCATTGTCTTTTCTTCCAGGACAGGTTTTAGAGTGTGGGAGCTTTTGGTGTTGAGTGCTGGGGGTGGGATGGGTGAGAAATTGGCTGAATTATGAGGTTGGCCAAATGTTCATTTGTGCAGTCTTGGGACACCTGAGCCCCTCACCTTCCCAGGCTAAGAGTGATTCATTCTTKCACAGAATCACAGAATCTTTYAGGTTGGAAAASACCTTTAAGATCATGGAGTCCAACCATCCCCCAGCACTGCCAAGGCCACCACTGCCCCATGTCCCCAAGTGCCACATCYACATGGATTTTAAATCCCTYCAGGAGTGGGGACTCCACTTCTCCCCTGGGCAGCTGTGCCAGGGAACTGGTACCAGTATTTATAAATCTGTTTTGTCTATGCCTGAATCAGCCTTTGCTAACTCAGGGGATGGTTGGGCAGCTGCACTTTTGGGTTTTGGGGTGAGTGTTTGCTTCGTTTGGATTTGGCTCCTTTTTGAGGATTTGCTTAAAGAGCTGGAGAACATTTCTGGTTATTCTGTGCAAGTTTCAAGTTAATTTRCACCTCAAAAGCTTAAATTCATTGACAGAAGCTTCAGCCTGGGCCAGGGTTCATCCACAGACCCTGGGTTTCTCCTGGACATATAAATCAGCCCCCTCTCTATGAGAAAGTTCCTAAGAAATGCTGATTCTTGTTTTCTTGTTACTGGAATGAACTATTTGCAATTATTTCTCTTTAAAATGACAGTCTCCAGAGCGAAGAGAACTGACTTGGCAGTAAATTACACTGTGGAGTATTTTAAATCTTATGTTAAAAATTAAAAGGACAAAAAAGTCAYCATTAAGGGCATCTCTGACTGCAGATAAATCCAGAGCACTGACTGCAGGTCTGAGAGCCAAATGAATAAAATGGAGCTGTTTGCCTCATCTGTGCCTTTACCAAGACTTGGGGTGCACTGGGAGAYTCCTACAGCTCTTTCTTCCTTTTTTTGACTCCTTTTCCTTTTGTACCTCTCCCCAAGGTACCCAGTGAATAATTGTTACAGACAGCAATTACAGACTCAGCTTCTCAAGCYACCAAGAGCCTGAAACCTTTGTCTTTTCTCCAACTTTGACACAACTTTTCCCAAATTGTGTGTTCTGTTTTAAAGCTTCTTCCCTCTGTCTTAGCACAAAACACTGTAAAATTAAAATCTAAAAAAAAAAAAAAATAAAATTCAGGAAGAAAATACATCAGAACTCCTTCCAGAAATTGGGCAAGATGTTTCCTTGTGTGTTCACTACGTTTTGCATCTAACAACAACAGAAGTACCCTGGGAGAGACTCAGGTGGAATAAATGCTGCCATTGTTTGTTCTCGCTGTCTGGCAATGCAATAAAACCACTGCTGCAAAGATGGAAAATAAGGCCTAACACAGGAAACTCTATAAATACAGAATAAAATCAATACAATAAAAGATTCAGGATAGACTGCTGCTGCCTGTAACACAAGAATACCCAAGTGTATAACAAATACATCTTCTGGTTCTCTTCCTTCACAGCACCTCAGCACCTGGTGCAATAACAATTAGAGGTATAAACTCCTTGCAAAGAGGCCCTGCTACATTTTAATGCAATATTTGGGGTTTTTTTCACTATGGAAACGATAATTTACAAGCAATCTGAACGGGGATATAAACAAYAGGGAGATGGAAAATGGGACAGGTGGGGCTGATGTTGTGGTTCAGGAGGCAGGACTGCAGAAGCTGAGGTGGTGTCACCCCACTGGAGTGCTGGGCTTGCCCCACTTACCATGACGACCCCTCCAGACTGCTCTGCTGTGCACATGCTCATGATGGGAGCCATGCCAATGGTTGTCCCCTGGAAGTACACCCCGCTGCAGGAGAGGAGACACAGAGCCACCAGTCAGAGCCAAGACACCTCCCTGTCCTTTCCAGGTTTGKGTCAGAGCCAAGACACCTCCCTGTCCTTTCCAGGTTTGTGTTTCTGCCAATCTCCAACAGAGACCCCACTCCTGCTCCTCACATTTGCAGGCCTACAGCAATGGAAAGCCCAGATGGGCTGTGCTGACTCAGCTGGACTGAACCACAGTGTCCCAGCTCTTGGAACATCCACTGGATCACCCCCATTGGATCATCCCTGTTGGATCACCTCCACTGAATCACCCCATTGGATCACCCCCACTGGATCAGTCCTATTGGATCACCTCATTGATCACCTCCATTGGATCACCTCATTGGATCACCCCATTGACCACCTCCATTGGATCACCTCCATTGGATCAACCCATTGGATCACCCCACTGGATCACCTCAT
>QVAJ01000095.1:1378478-1393989 GCA_003546035.1 Mixornis gularis
TGGATCACCTCCACTGGATCATCCCATTGGATCATCCCCATTGGTTCACCTGCATTGGATCATCCCATTGATCACTCCCATTGGATCACCCCTATTGGATCATCCCACTGGATCACCCCATTGGATCACCCTCCTTTGTTTTTACTGCYGCAACAGGACCCTCCTTCCCTTTCTTTGTTTCTGCTGACTGAAGTTGGGAACAGGCATAACAATAAAGTCTCCAACTCAGAGAAGTGTTATTGTAATGCAAGGGGAAGTTTATGTGCTACTTGTGATGATGCACAGCCCCGAATGTAATAATTTCAAACAAAGTGTTATTATACATATAGAGCAATCAAACATCTCAGGAGGGACAGTTTGGAAAGGCTCAATTTATTCTTATTCAGGGAATGTAAGAAGTAAATAACTCCTTTTAATTACTGAGACATCAGGTGTGTTTATCTGCTCAGTATAAAGAATAGTCAATTGATCAAAATAATACCTATTCAAGACAGAGGTGTTCCTCTCACCTTTTTTTTTAAGAGTGCTTTTACTTTCACAGAATCACAGACTGGTTTGTGTTGACAGGGACCTTTACTCAATTACTTTACTCCAAGAAAAAGCAGCAGGGTAAAATACATTTTTGGTTTACTTTTTAAATCACGAATGCAAATGAATTGTCTAAACTAGACAGCATTTTAAAGCATACTGAGGTCTTTTCATTCAGAAATAGGCTTCACATTAGGGCCAGAGCAGGACTGGATTTTCCAGTGACAGTTTAGACTGAGGGCAGTTTAAACTGGTTGTAAATTCACACCCTGAGTATGCAGCAGGTGAGTACAACCCACTGCTCTACACAAGTTGTACCCAGGACAGGCTTCAAGAACCAGGGCTGGGAAAGGAAATTCATCTGGAGCATCTGCTGAAGGGCTCTGCAGAGTGCTTTTGGCTTTGATGTTTGCAGGGGGGAAAGGCAAACCCTCAGGAACACAAATGTTCCTTCCAGCAGCTTGGCAGCTGGGGAAGGACTCAGTACAGCTATCCTGAAATCCCCCAAATCCCCCAAATCCTGGTGGGTATCAAACCCAGAGTGAAGCCTACCTGATCAGCTGTGCATTGTCGTGGGCTTTCCGAGGTAGGAGTTTGAGCTTTCTCCAGTCCAGAAACTCGTGCAGGCTGGTGAAAGGGTCTTGGGAAATGGAGCACTTATCCATGTCATTCCACACCTCCACTCCCACCAGGGCCACTCGGATATTGAGYGGCCTGTAGAACTGAGAAAAGTAAGAAATATGTGTCTAAAAAACATTTCAGACTAGGATATTCAGATTAGAATATTTCAATAAAAGCATAATGCATCAATGCATCTTTCTTGATGAAAGGTTAAGGAACCTTTCTTTAGAGGTTAAACCTATTTCTTCGTTAGGGCAATGTTACCCTCAGCTTCTGCCTCTGTGCAGAAGTTTCTCATAGCCTTCTGATGTAAACAATGTTTATTCTTGGAATGTTTGCATTTTTCTCCTCTGAGAGAGGAGATGATTGATGGTCATATCCACCATCCAGGTTGAAGGGTGGTGACCTGTGTAGCCAATCCCTTGACCTCTGTACAAATGTATAAAAGTTTAGATTGTAAATAAAGTAGAGAGTTTTTGTCCCCTTACTGCTGCTGGGTCTGCCTGCTCTCTTTCTGTCCCTAAAGTGGGACACACCCAGCCTCGGCCTTCAGCTTCGGCTAGCAGCAACCACAAGTGGTGACCCCAAATGTGTGAGGACCRCAGCCTGAACCACAGGGCAAAACACCTGACAGGACTCAGACAAAATATTTCCAAGACTCCCAGAAAACAGTTCTGACCCAACTCAATACCCATAAGGCATTCCAAGAGATCCAAGGATTTCCTGCTTCTCCCTGTCCTACCCAACCCTGCAGCTGCCTGCCCATGTCCCTCAGTTCTGAATGAACCCCTGGCCATGGCAGACTCTCCCAGGACTGCCCCGCCCTGGATTGCACAGATCCAATTCCAGAGGGAGAGGAACTGTCTGTGCTCTGCTTGTGGTCCACAATAATAGCTGAAAATGAGCCAAGGCCAYCAAGTCTTGCACAGAGCAGATAAAACCAAGTGATTTTATCTATTCYCCCACCAGCAAATGCCGTTTTTGCTGCAAGAAGGGAAAGCAGARCAACATCAGCAGAGCCACGGCAACAATTTTAATCTGAGAGTAATGTGAGGAAGGAGTCAAGGATTGATCAGGTCCAGATTTGCCTGACAGGCTGAGGAAAACACCCAGTAGATCTTTGTCTTGTTTCYGTGCATTCCAGCCATTTGCATAACGCCGGCATTCGCTGAGCATAAATTAGGCATGAAACAAAAAATACATTACAAAATGCAGAATTAATTTTGAGCAGGTAACATATAAACACCTGTCCTCTGGCAATAAGTCAGCGAGACAATTATGGATRAGGTAGAGGTGTCTCCAGCAGCTTGTTTTTAATCAGGAATGCTTCTCCTTGAGCTAYTGCCCTTGGAGCATCACTTGATAAGTTCTCAGATAAATTAAGACGCTCTCAGTTATAATTTCACTACTAGAGTCCTAATATTTTCTGGCCATACAGCCCAACAAACATAAACTCTAATTTGTTCAAAAGGCACTCTAGAGGACTCTTAGCCTTTATTGTTTACTGTCAAGGAATTACTTCAAGACCAAAAAKAATTCAGATTACGTCTCTCTCTTATTGCTCTCACTCAGCCATGAACTCTGCTTCCTTATTTTGAATTCTGCCATTTTCCTTGTTTTACACATTTTTTCAACTGTGTTTTCACAGGGTTTTGTTGCCCTTACAACTGGGCCTTCCCTTGTTGCTGCAAATGACTTTGTTCTCTGAATTTCTCTTCAAAATAACCCTCTTTTTTCCTATAGGCTGTTCCATAGGTGATCATCCCCACCTTCTTCCCTGGTGAATAAAATCTGAGGGCTAAATTGGGCTTTTCTTAGGAATAGATCTTTACATCCCATATACAGCAGAGCAGCGCTCATGGCTTCGTGTATCAAAAGGMAAATAAATTTAAGGTTTAAATTTGCTTTTCCTGTTTGGAGAGGAGCTTTGCTCTGAAATACTGGAGTACCAGGAAAGCTGCAGGGTCAGGTCCTTCAGCATCCTCCAGGAAGTGTGGTAAAGTTGGGAAAAGGGAAACAATYCTCATATTCTTACCTTATCAACGTAGTTTGCAATTTCTATCAGCCTCTGCTTAATTTTTTCCACGTCTTTGCCTTGTCTCTGAAACTGGGAACGTAAAGGATCAATGYACCAGCAGCACAAATGTCACAGAGTGTCACAGAATGTCCCCCCAAGAGGCAGCACATCAGGGATGTTTGGGAATTAGGGCGCAGCCAAAACCCACCAGCAGACTCCTGTTGGATTCACAGGACCACAGTCTGTCCCAAAAGAAACACAGACTGGGGGGACAGGATTTTGGKTCTCGTGGAAAGATTTTAAAACCTCCAAGTGTTACATAGGGGTCTTTTGAGGACTGGTTTTTTGGGAAAAAGTTCTTCTCTTAGTAGGTCTTGCAAAGAGTGATTGCAATTCCCTAAGGAGCAGCGTTCAAGGAGAAAAAAAAAAAGAAAAGGCAGCAAAATAATTCCAGCCAAGATTCAGATCTTTGCCATTCAGCTCACTGGAACATTTTTACAGCCAGGGCTGGGTACTTTGAAGCTCCCTTTGCAAACCATCAGGAAGGCAGTCGTGCTCCACGGAATGTGATAGCCAAGCACTGCTTCAGAAGCACTGACAGCCCCACTGGGGGCACAGGGAATGGCAGTGAGGACTTAACTCACTCAAGGAAGGAATATTTGCCTCTTCTTCCATCCTGACACTCTTATTTCAGAGTCAAACTCCTTCTGAAGTATCGCAAGAAATTTTGCAGGAGASTGTCGTTATTATCCCACCTTAATAATTCCTTGCCTTGCTCAGCCCTAATTAGGGAGGATGATTCACCTCAGGAAACCATCACATTATTGACTGAAGCACCKTCTTTGCAGCACCATGGTAACTGAACTGAGCTGCCCCTCTCCTGCTCACATAACTTTTTATTTTGCAGTTCCTTACCTCACGGTTATCTGCCACAATAACAAGCTCCACGTACTTCGTTGTCTTCAGAGTCTCCCTCTTGTACTGTCAAAAAACACCATGAAAAGTCTCATTTTATTTTCAGCCTTGATACAACAAAGTGCTTGYGAGAGGAAACACACGGTGTCTCGGGTTTCCTACATTTTACCAAGATTTTACTACATACAAATTCGTGTGTATTCCTCCTCCTCATGGAAGTTTTCCTTACGAAACCTCTCAGGGTTTGATCACAGAAAGCRGGAGAGTGGTGCAAAGTCTCTCTCAACCTTTCAGCTTTCTGCAGTTGAAACGTTTGAGTTATCTTTCCTCACAGGAGAATATCCCCTCTAGCAGAAAGACCTTTGCTATTTCCAAGGCACGTTTAAAGGAGGGATGAGGTAACTTCTAACAAACATTTCACACAATAGACAAACCGGCTGCTAAGAAAAATGAGAGATAAAGGGATATTGAGTGAAGCAGAGAAGAGGTCAAGCAGTCAACTGATAAATTATGTAGGAAGAAAAACCCAAAAATAAAAAAAAAGCAGAACCAAATGTCACTGTCTGGGGAAGCAAATTAATACTTGAAAAATGGAAGGCACATGTTTCATTTTGTACCTGCATATTCATATAAAATGCAGGTCTGAAAGAATCACAATGCTTAACTGAAAAAACAAAATCACTGAAGAGAGTGAAATGATTTTGTAAGAGTCCAAAACGTGTCACAGCTCCTTTGCTACCCCACATTTAAGTGACCTATTAGTGCCTGTAAAAGTTCTGTGATTTACAGCATCTATCCTGTCATTCCTTCCTTGTGTCTGGATGAGAATATTTCGGGAAACGAGGTCTCAGCAGAATATCTGATCTTCCTGCCAGAACTTGCAGGGCTTAAACAGATGTCTGACCTACAAGTGACCACGATGTCTTGAGCTGCAGCAAAGCCCTTTAACCTAAAACATGACTAAAGCTTTCCAAGGAAAACTGCTCCCAGGCAAACTCAGAGATCCCCTAAGCACAGCCAGTGCTGGACATCTCCTCTCAGCCAAATTTCACAAAGTTTTCTTTATCAAACTGTTCCTCTTCATTATCTGCAGATTAATGATTTTGACGTTTTGCAAGAATTAGAGGAAAGTGAACGATGCAGTCTTTAGTATCTGATTTTCAAATTAATATTTAATAGTGTTGCAAACTCCAAYAACTTGAAAAAAAGTTTCATTTGGACAATATTTATCAGTGGAGAGAGGAGTCAAAGCTGCAGTTAATGAACTAAACATCAAAGATGCARACACTTGACAGGATTACACTTATTAGGGGCTCTGGCAAATGAGCTGAGGTAGATTCTTTTAAAACTTCTGGTGTTGTCACTCAGACACGAGTGAGGTGCCACGAAAGGCAAATGGCCATGTGGCTGTGGTTTGTGATGGAATTGATCTCTCAGACAYTAAAACTCTTCCATCCTGAAATTTATTATGAGGTCCTAAAGAGAAGCATCTCCCAGGTGCCTCTTATCCTCCTCCAAGTGAAGAACACAAGATGATACAGGAAAATCTGAGTTCAAAGGTCCAAGGAGAGCTCTGTTACATCAGTCAGTTTAAAACACTTCCCTCTTACCAAGAGTAAAACTGTTTGGACTGGAGTGACCTGGAGAGAAATTGGCTAGCAGGTATAAAAATCACATAAGCCTCTGGTGACTGACTTGCATAACAAAYCTGTTCCTGAGATTTGCCCAAAGGCTATGTGAACTCCTGGGATACAATATTTATTTATGAAATATACCCAATTATGGCTCCTTTCAGCTTGTCTTCTGCAAGGTTTAACTCAACTTTGCTGAGTTGATCCTTCAGAACTGAAATGAAGAGTCAATGACACAGCCAYGGGAGTTGGGGGACAAAGGGTTTTGTCCCACTGACCATTGTCTCTCTCCTCTGCTTCTTCCACACCTGATCCCATCACAACCCTGCTGTCCCAGCAGCTGCCCCACCCCTTCCTCAGCCTTTCCTGCCTGGGAATTGGCATGGTTTGGATGGACACTGCAGTGGTGCAGCCTTTTCTTTCTTCACGCTCTCAAAAATCTCCTGCCTGGTCGTGGTCCCCAGCATCACCAAAATGGCTTTTTTTTTTCTTTGTGGCTACAGAGAAAATTCCCTCCTGCAGGGTCTGTCCTACACACCAGACATTCTGCAGGGTCCCATCTCAATGGAGCTCAGCTGGAAAATGCTCCTTGGTGCAATCTGAGGGTGCAGGGAGTCGTGAAATGACCCAGTACTCAGAGAGGCCCCATGACCACCCTCAGCATCTCCTGCCTTGCTCCACTCAAGCTCCAGTTTGGATTTGGGCAGCTGAGTCTGCTGCTGGTTCCATCCTTCAGCTGTACCAGCACCTAACCCAAAGGCCCCTGGTGATATACTGATCTCACATTTCTGCTCTGCTCAGTAAGAATTTCGTGTAGGTGGTTGAGGGAAGAGTCAGGGGATGAAACCAAAAATCTTCCCCCAGACCTGTCAAGAAGCCAAATATTTCCATCATGCCCTGAACCTTAGACCAGATTTCTGCTTAATTCTGTCACCCTGTGTGATCTGGAGCAGCTTTATGTCTCCCCACGTTGCAGGTCATCTTTATTCAACGTGCCCACTGACAGACTGCTCAGTGACAACACTGAAATGTGAAAACTCACTCCACGCATTACATTTGACAGCTTTCAAAATTCCTACGTTAGAAGCTTAACCAACTTACTCATTAAATTTATTGTACCTATCCATATGATGTGRCTGTTGACAGGTTTTATAATTATGTCCACTGAACCGCAGCAAAAATATTTTTCAGATATTTAAAGTGAAATTTAGTAGTTGAAGCCACCAGCAAAACAGGAGAACTGTAAGAGTAATAATCAAATGGCTYTGGTTGTGTCAGTTTGTTACATGCACGTTTTATTTCTTCATGGCATTGACTGCTTCAGTGGAATTCAGTCAAAGTCACAAATAATTTGGGGCAACCGTAATAAAGTTCTATTTCCAACGTTTTCCATCCACACACACTTTTAGAAATGCACTTAATTCTTATAATGTTACATGCAAAGGCTAATGCTCTAGATGCAATATTCCTAAAAAYGTAAAATAAATTAATTCTATTGCACAATTATATCTAGAGATGTCACTTGGGCTGACGTGATGCAAAGCCTGAGATGCTCATGCAAGTACAAATCCCCACAGTGACATTCAATAAATGCTGATGGCAGATTTGTATCATTATATAATTCCTGAACACCCAACCCAGCCTTTTCTACGATCCTTACCGAACGTGAATTTGTTACAGCATTTCCTCTTCCTGGTTTTTAGCTCATTTARTTTTCTAATTTCCATTAGCTGGATGCATCTCACATGGAGCACATTTCTGCCAACACCACAGCAGCTCCAATGACACATCTGTAAAATAATACTCTGAGAATTTCTTTTGTCTGCATAAGAGWCTTTGCTACTAAAATATAAAGGCTCCAAACGTGGTATTAGCAAAGCGTCCCAGCTATCATGTTCTCTTTCATCTTGGGAGGGCAAGAACTTTTCCAGACACYGCTCAGTATTCTTAGGGAGCCTTAAATTCTGGTTATAACCATACAAGAACCAAAATATACGACCATAATGTGAACCCATAAACTTTTCTGTGCTGAAAAGGAAGCGAAAAGCAAGTTATGCATGGAGAGTCCAGGAGAAGCAATAAGGCTTTAACAAATAATTTCAAGGCTGCACTTCAGCAGACGGCACCGAGGGAAGCCGATGATGTGGGTTAAGGTTTTGCTCAGCAGAGACTCTTGTGGTGGGCAGTAAATGGAAATGCTGCCAACCAAAGACAGAAAAACACAYCAGCCACCTACCCTGGCAGCTGGAGAATGCTGTGAGGTGGCTCTGGCAGCAGCCCCCGTGGCAGGGATGTCCAGCTGGTGGCCACAGGATCCCGGGGCTATGTTCAGATTCTCCGCTCGGTAGATCTTGTGTTCGCCCGTGGCACCTTCCAACGGCTCCAGAATGTAGCTGCTGTTTTCAAACACAATAATTCCCCTGGGACACAAGAGAGCAGAGCGAGACACGTGGTTTTCAGGAGCTTGTCTACACCAGAGTTACACCGAGTTTAATAATGATGGAGTATGAGAAAGCAAAGCAGTGATTTACAATGTCCCGGGCGAGCAGAGCAGGAAACATCAAAGCTGTACATTTGTCACTGCAGCACACACTATACTTTAAAAAAACCAATGGCTCACAGAAATCCGTCTCTTCTGAAGTGCTGCACCGCAGAGCAAAATGATATTTGTGTTTTATTTGTTTGCCATTCTCCCAGYGATGCATTGCCCACGGAGCCAACCAAAGCCTGGAGAAACGCTTTGGGAAGAGAAGCTACAGTGGGAAAACATTCCTTACACTCTGCAGCTCCATTACAGCACTTAAACCAAACCCTGACACGAGCCTCGGCCCTGCCACATCAAACAGGCCTCACGGTGTCAGGATGGATTATTAAATATTGCACAGCAGAGTGAAGCTCAGACACAGGAAGAGTTGATTCCTGTTTCGCTCATTTTACTGCCCAAAATAATAATTTTGACAGCARTACCACCTGCTCCCTGAGGAACTCACAGGTTTTGCAGGGAAAGCTCTCTTGCTGAATTCTTTAACGCTACAGCCTGTAAGAGGAAAGAAAGAGGGTCCTGSCCAGTTGTCCTGAGATGCCACAGCAAAACAAAGGTGACAAGAGGCTGAAAATGTGACAGGCTGGGAGAGCTGGGGGTGCTCACCTGGAGAGGAGAAGGTTCCAGGGGGACCTCAGAGCCCCTTCCAGGGCCTAGAGGGGCTCCAGGAGACCTGGACAAGGGCATGGAGCAACTTTATTTTCTTAGTGTGTCTTTTTGGTGTTTTACAAGTGTCTGCCCCTTTTATTTCTGTCTGTGCTGTGACAAAGGTAAGATACGACAACCACTGTGAGACCAGTGTCACTGTTCTTCCAACCATCTTCCAGAAAGTTAAAAAAAAAGAAGGATAAAATAGGAGAAAAAGGACCCAAAAGCAGGTTAATGATACAATGAAGACTSATTTAAAATTGTAATTATTAGGAAAAAGCCACCTTAGTTATCCTATTATTAGGAAGAKATGATGAAGAAACTCAAAGTCTTTGGTCTGCTGACAAATTAACTGAAGGATTACTTCCGAGCTGGCTGCTCAATTTTGCTTCAGAGCACCATGAACACCAGTTCAGCCAAGYCAGCAGACATTTTACTGGTGACTAGAACAGCTGAAAATCCAAGAGAAAAAAGCGTCCTGGAAAGCCACGATATCAAAATCTGTCCAACAGCCCCAGGAGCCTGTTTTACTGACCTGAACCACAGCTCAGGGTCTGATAATTCTGACCATTCATCTACAGCTCCCTCAGTCCCCTTGGCAGAGCAGGGGAGACAMATCCACCCATCAGCCAGCGAGCTGGGAGTGATGGATCACGGCTGGAAAAGCTGGGCTGATTTATCCCAGCAGCCCTCGGGCAGCTCCAGCCAGGATCCCAAAACTCTCCTGACAGATGGGACACCTCGGGCAGGTCACCCCATGATCTGAGTAACCTCACACCTCCCAGCTTTAAATTATTGTCAGAGCTGCCCTGCTCCTTGGAGGATTTAGGAAATTAGGACAACRTATTCCCTTTACACCAAAAACCAGCAGGCCTGTAATCAGCACAATCGAATCAGGATTGTTGTCTTTGCCTTGTGCAATTAATCATTTAATTTTGGAGGCAGGAGCCCATTAGTCACTGCTTGAAATGGGCCAGCCTGACCAGCTCCCTGTGTTGACAACTCAGAAACAACAGAAAAGCKTGAAGGGGTTTATTTTTAATGCTAAATTTGCCCTTCTTAGAACATTCACTTTCAAAATTAGAAGCTTGAACAATTTTCTTTAATTACTTAACTAAAATTMCTTAGTTGTATCCAGAGTAGAGTTCCCTCAATTTTAATTTTTTAAAAAATATTTTCAAGTGAGCATCTTGTTTTTGAGACTCCATACCCAAAATGTGCAACATCAGTGCCACGTTTCCAASGTATCCCTCACGTACCCACCCTCTGTCCAAAAGAACTAAAGAACCATTTCTTTAAAAAGAAACTAAAYAACAATTTCTTTAAAAAGAACTAAAGAACCGTTTCTTTTCCCCTCATCTCCTTTAGCTGCTGAAGGTATGGACAAATGATCAGATCCCAGAATGATTAATTTTGATTTTTCCTGAGCATACCAGTCTGATTCCCATCCCAAGGGACAGCCTTTAAGGACAGTTTCACTTTGCCTGTGGAGCAATCCCAGGACAAGGAAAAYCTGCAGATTTGGCACAAAGAGAAACAGACTTTTCATTTAAGGCACACTTATCCCTTGAGTGCTGCCTACAGGATATCAGCACTTGGCTTGTGACCATCTGTAACAAGATAATGAATATCAAATATGAATTTTCTTGGCCAGCTCTCCGTTTTTGACTAATTCTCTTMTCCTCCAATTGCGTTTTTTTTTCCCCATTGTGCAGTGCCAAGGACAGCACCTTAAAAATGTAACGAGCCAAGAGTTATGGTTCCTTTCTTTTTTTTGTTTTTGGTGTGAACAATACCCACCAGTCATTYAGGACGGAGAAATTGAGGCAAATAAAATAAATCCATAGCTACTGGTTCCTTCCATTCTCCTCAGGTGTTTCCAAGAAGCCTCTGCTACTCCTCCACCATTTCTGTGYCTCCCTTTTCAGCAGGGTTCTCCCACACTCCTGGGTCAGCCCATGTTCCCAGAACTTTTCTATTTTTCAGGAGCCATTTATGTTAAAATCAAACACAATCTGTTGTTTGCCAGTGTGGCAAAGAATATATTAATGTGGCAAATGAGATGTTAAACTACAGATCCCCAGTCAAAAAAATATACAAAGAACCCCAAAGAGATTTCAGCTGGTCCTCGAGATCAATCTGTGGGATTTCTATCAGACAAAAGGCTACCAGAATTCCCAGGATTATAAATGTTTGAGGGGAAAAAAAGCAATATGAAGTATTCAAACTTTAGTGYCAGGTGTCTAATTCTGTGTTTTCCTTGGTCCCAAACCTACAGATGCTGGGAAGTCAGAAAGATTTGCAAATGAGGCAGSGCAGGAAAGCCAAGAGACAACCCCAACCCTACCTGAAATTATCCCTCTGTCTTCTCCATCACTGGTAGCAGAGAGGAAGGGAAAATATCCATCCCCAGAGCACGTCCAGACAGCAACTCCCAGGCTCCAGGCCAACTGGAAGCAGCTCCAGTGTGGTCCTTCCTGAGCCTGGCTTCAATCTGACTCCAGCTCTGCACAGGGTTTGGTCCCTGCTYGTGTCTGGGGTCAGCACCAAGCCAAGCTCATCCACACCCCAACTGATCCACCCTGCACAGGGAAAACTCACAGGGCTTTTGCCTCCTGTCCTCCCTTCTGAGCCATGTGGACACCTGGGGAATGTCTGGATGAGGTGGGAGAGCTCTCCCCATCTCACAACTCACATAATTCCACATTGSCAGGAACCTCTCCATCAGGGAAAGGATAATTTAATGGAATAATTCCACTTTTTAAACCGTCGATAAAATCAAATATAATTTCCCCCCCTCTTTCAAAGGAAAACCCAAACAAAACCTAAAGCGAGGCCAGTCGTATTCCATAAATCAACAGGCTTTRGGAAATCTCAAAATATAAATGGGATTTTTCTTTTCCAACTTKTCGGCAGCAGCAAAGGTCCTGCCAACATAAACCATCAACACGGACTTGTCTGAGAAATTGTGATGCTGAAGCAAAACTTGGCTGGGACAGCACTATATGAAACTATTATATATTTTTCTGCTGCACTGCAGAGGGGAAATTAAGTAAATTGATAAACCTGAGATCCACGAGTGCAAATTAAACATTTGGTTTTAATGAAGCTCGAAGTTCTTCTCATTTCTAAATAATAATATTAAAAAGCTCTATTACCACTGGCAGAGGAATGTAGGTGTCCTGAGCTGGTGAGAAATTAATTAGAGGGTAATCCTGCTCACATAGTAAATATTCTACATTCTAAATATTAAATTCTGTCCCTGCCCACTGCAGTGCTCCTGTGCCACCTGAAAACCTCCAGGCCCTTCATCCCACAATTAATGGTACAGCTTCACAAGGACAGGGGCTGATCCCACAGCTCTTCCATGGATTTCAGGGAGTTTTAGGTGAAAAGGTCCCAGAATTAGAGCCTTGTGACCCTGGAGTGCAGGGCTGCTCAACAGGGACCGTCTCAGGGGGTGATCTGTGCACTCAGAGGGCATTTTTATTTATTTTTATTATACATTCTACATTCCCAGGGCCCTCTATAACAAATCTCCAGGCAAGTAAGCAGGCAAACAAACAAAAAAGGAAGAAAAATGAAGTGGTGAATGAGGACTTCACTTTCAGGCTGTTTTAATAAGTTGCAGATGGATGCTATGGGGATAAATGAGCAGGATGATCTATTGACTGTTTTTCTAATAGAGCTGATATTTAGATTCTTTTCAAATGGTTTGGTCATACTTTGACTTTAAAAGACTGGGAAATACAGAGAATGGGAGTCTGGAGGCAGATGTGCTCCTGTCTCCACCACTGCCCCGTGTCACCTCTTCCTGCAACAATTCCYCACCTCTAAAATGGAGGAAATTTCTGTATGCACATGAAAAAAATTATCTATTGATGAAGAKCACAACAGGAGAGCCAACCAACCCTGTTATCCTACTACACTGCACAGCAGGATTCTATTAAAATAACAAATCTGACCCAAATCAACCCAGGGCAGCATCTCAAAGGGTGGTGGAAGCAGTAGCACCACTGGTTTTACATCTCMCAGGAGTGGTGGAGGTGTTCTCACACGGACACATCATCACTCACTGAGCTTCTCTTCCAGCCACTGCCTCTCATGAACCTGAAAATATAYTCTCTGACATGGAATTATGCCCAGAGACTCCTGCAGCACACACTTCATCCTTTCTCAGTGCAGGACAGATCTGTCCTGAGCTGAAACTTTAATTCCTGGAATTCCAACAAGGAGTTACTTGAATGGGAAGAGAAAATTCAATTTCATGGCCAGCATTTGGGCTGCAAGGAACAAAAATTGTGTTGTCAGAGAAAGTGTCACATGTGGGGAAAGGGAAGGGAAGGGAAGGGAAGGGAAGGGAAGGGAAGGGAAGGGAAGGGAAGGGAAGGGAAGGGAAGGGAAGGGAAGGGAAGGGAAGGGAAGGGAAGTATTTACCCTCACAATTGGGTAAAATGTCTGAGGCTATTCAAGTGCATTTTGGTGTTTCAGAAGGAAAAAGCTTCCTGGGAGATTTCTATCCTTTGGCTCCCGAGGAATTTTTGGGACCACCTATAAAGCTCCCCCCATCTAAGAGGTCACTGCAGATGCATTTGTAGCTGCACATTCCCATGCCAGAGTYCTCTGCCAGCCCCTGGACCAGGGAGGTTTGTGCCCTTCTCCAGGCTGCAGTTCGGGGTGTATTCAGCACTCACAGGGAAAGTAATCAGGGAAAAATCATTCAAGTCTAAACGAATTTATCACACAAGATGTGAGCGGTGGCCACAGGCCAAAATTATTTGCTAAAAACTTGAAGAGCCTCCAAGCTGGATAAACAGAAGGGCATTTCCTGAGGACAGGAAGGAAATGGCTCAACTCTGTCGTACCTTCACCTTCCCACAAGCTCTGACAGTCGAATTGGCTTTCTGATGCAGATGGACACACAGAAATCCTGATTAGCCATTGTTCCCTTTTGTGCACTCAGCATTTCCCCAGCCCTCTCTGCCATTCAGCTCCTCCTTCTCAGAGGAGCCAGCAGRATACAGATTGAGGCATGATTATATTCTCCTCTAACCTGCATTTTAGGCAGCTCTCAGTGTCAATCCTATTTCTGCCACTGTGCTCCTGTGTGAGGTGAGGAGCTCGAATGTTACCTGTGTGAGGATGTAACAGAGCTGAAAAATGTGTGTTTGAGAGAGCTAAGCCTCTTCCCCTCTCCTCTTCATCTCTCACCCCTCTATCTGCCTGATCAACCAGACAAACCTAAGTTTTCAGATTTCACACAATCCTTCCTCATCACTGAACAATCATGTCACGTTCAGGAGCCAAAACTACATCTCAACTGCTCATCCATGTGGAGGGAAGACCTTGATGGTTGGGGGAGGTCAGAGCAGAGTTCCTCCAGCTCAGCACYTCCTCTCTGGCCTTGGCCAACAGCAGGAACTCAGGGGTGGGGGATAAGAAATAAGGTCAGGAACACCTCAGGGTTTGACAGCCCTGAACTCCCCTTCCCCAGCTGTCCCATCTTTTTGGAGTCCATTGATACTTTTCACGCTGACACCCACCTGTGGCAGCTCCAGCCCTTCGTTATGTGAATRAAAGAAGAACTTTCCTTTGCTCTAAAGTTTCAGTTGATGTCTCCTAATTTTGAGGTTATGAGGAATACTCAGTAATTGTCCTCTCTCCAGTGTGACACTCAGCCTTGTTTCATTGTGCTCCTTTCCTCCGTCATCTCCTTTCAGAAGTGACAAATCCTAGTCTATTTTCTCTCCTGGCATAAAAGCTGCTCCATACCTTTGATCACAATTTTCGCCCTTCTCTGTACCTTTTCTGGATATAATGCTTCTCCTTCTTCTGAGATGGAGCAGGGGAGGGGAAAACAAGAGCTGCATGCAGAGCTCAAGATGTGAGCGCTCTGTGGATTTATAAAGCGGTAATGAGGGTTCTTGTTTTATCCTCTACTTCTGTCTCAGTAATTCCTGTGATCCCTTTGGCTTCTCTGACTGCTGCTGAGCACTCAGGCTTCAGAGCACACTGAAATGTGGAACCTATCCTTAATGAGTACTTTCATGTCTTTTAATAACCTCTGCTGATCTGGGAGAAAATGCACAGCCCCTACCTATCCACACCTGGAACAATGCCCAAGGTGCCTGCCTGGTGGGAGGGGGAAGGTTTTGGTTCTCCAGGATTTCAGAGGCCTGACACTGTGCACTTCCTTTCATTAGATGTTTTTCAGGCACTTGAACCCRAGCTCCAAGCAGCAGCTGTGTGAGGTAGGTAAGAATCACTAAATGGATTTCACAGATGGAGAAACTGAGACAGAGACATTTGTCTGATTCACTCAGAAACTGTCACAAAGCCAGGAACAGACCCTGAAAACGAGACCTGGCCTCCCTTCCAACAGCTGCTGCAAGTGAAAGGGCTGCTCCAGGGACTGTCCCCACCTGGGGCTCCACGACCACAGAGTGCCTCATGTCTCTGCTCCTGCACTTGGAAAACAAGAGTCCCTGCTCCAGCAGGGTGGTGGCAAGTAGATTATCCTATCCTATCCTATCCTATCCTATCCTATCCTATCCTATCCTATCCTATCCTATCCTATCCTATCCTATCCTATCCTATCCTATCCTATCC
>QVAJ01000095.1:1397707-1418468 GCA_003546035.1 Mixornis gularis
TTTTCTTAAGGTGGCTACCACCTGTCTATTACTAACTCTACTTATTAACCTTTAAGACCCCATTACCTTTCCCTAACACTTTAATAACGAATTTTAACTGCGCCACAAGTTCTGYGGCCTAATTTTAACTGCGTCACAGGCCTCAAGGCCTCAGASCAGGCCTCAGAACCAGGCCTCAGCTAGGGTAGTTCAAAGAGTCACTCTAAATAAAAATCATGTCCTCTTTCTCTGAGGAATTCCGTAACAGGTTCCCAACCCTTTTATTTCAAGGTGATTCTCAATTTCAGGCCACAGCATTCACAATCACACTGACAGCACCTTTCCTGTCCCTTTCCTGAATATCTCCAAATATTCACTGTGCTTAAAAGGCCAAACAGCTCCTAAATGGAAACCTTGGGTGTCTCCTAAACCCCAAAAAGGTCATAGGAGGGTTTTTGTTTGGTTTTGTGTTCTTATTTTTTAAAGGATCAATAATGTTAAATTTGTATGACTGACCCACCCTTTTTCTGTGTTATTTCTTTAAAGCTACAATATCGAATATTTTATAAAATTAACCAGATGAACAGATCAGATGCTGCATTTTACTGCTTTCTATAGAGACCCCTATTTTTATTTAAGGGCATTTAAATCTCTGTATCCCTATAGGAGGTAGGTATATGAAAAGAGAAGTATAACAAAGCCAATCCCAACCCTATAACTTGAAAAAAAAAATCACAAAGCAAATGAAGGAGAAGRGAAACAGCTTGGAAAGGAAATTTTTTATTGAAATACCCAACCAAGTAGCTGMATTTTATTAAAAACAACCAAGAATAAAGGGGGTCTTCTATTTTGAGAGACAACAGTCCAATTTCATTTTGTGGCTGGGTTATTATATTTCTTTAATAATCCACTGCTTGCAAAAGGCACCCACAACAGAGGGTTTCTAAGCACATCCCCATATCTGTCTGGAATCATGGCCAATTTTATTGTTGACTAAAGGTTATATTGCATTCCCAATTATGTGACTGGCTGGAAGGCAGGGATTGTGTCATGTCCAGTGCTCCTTTTCTCGTGGCCCTTTGAATGCCACCTGGAAAGTGAAAACTCTGCTCTAAAAGGTTCTTATCTGATTAGTGCAGAGGGAAGTTATCAGTGCTGCAACCTGACAGTCATCTCCCTGTGCCTTTTTYATGGCTTGGTTCATTATTGCATTAATTAACCTTTCACTCACAAAGCCTCACATAGCAAACTTCTAAAGACCGCCTTGATTTTGGTGAAGAAAGCAACAGCCTGGGCAAGATTTGGACAGGAATTTTCTGCAAGTAAGTTTATGCCAGGAAAAATGTTTGTCTGATTTCCAGCAYGAGCGAGTGGACACAGAGCAGCCAGCTCTGACTTTCTATATACAAATCTCAGTGGCTTTTCCCAGGGCAAGAAATGACAGAAACAGGGTGAGAGTGTTTTACTCTCGGGTATTCTTATCAATCCTCATAAAGAGTCAGGAACACGTTAGCAATGACAAAGCCAAAACAGAAGGGAGGGATTCATAGACTGAATTTTTTGGGGGGTGATCACTTCAGTCACAATTGCTGTGGATGTCAAACTTTCAGTGTGGGTGTGCTACTTCACTTTATTGCAGTGTTAGCAGTTCCACGCCTCCAGCTGATAGAAGAAAAATCAATGCCCCCCCTTACTCAAGCACTRAATCTCTTACACGCTAAAACCAAAAATAAAACAGGTTTATTCTGATTGCTCAAAGCAAGCACGAGGCAGAGGTGAAGCTCAGAGCTCCTGAGAAAGAAATCTTTGGGTTTGAGAGCTGAGGACAGGCACAGTGCAATGGGGAGGGGAGCCAATATCTTGCCCCACGCGGCTGCTGCTGCGGTCCAGCTGTCTTTATCTAAGAGTGAATTRTGGCAAAGGGCCTGATTTCTTTCCCTCTCCACATACAACTTGTCATTTTATTAACTCTGAGCTCCTGGTTGTGGCCCATTTCACAATTTCTCTGAGATCCAGCTATGCGATGCCAAAGTTCAATATCCAAAATGTAAACTTATCAGAGCATGGCCTGCAACGGGACTGGGAGAAAATTGATTTCTAGCTCAGTAACTCCACTGAATTGCAGGATTTATTTTTTTTTTCTCTGCTATCAAATCTTTTTATTCCTGCAAACTAGTATATAAAATGGGTGACCCCTTAAAAACAAATAATTACCAAGGCTGATCCATCATACTTAAAAACAGTACTCTACCCTTGCTTGAGATCATTTAATAAATCACAGCTTTTGACAATTTTCCAGGTGCTATAAATTGAAAAATAACCTAGACACTGACTCCTGTGCTAGAGAACTTCCCAAGTGACAGCTCCACGAACCTGCCTTGCTTTGACCTCCAAGCAGAATTTGACTAAGCAACTTTTCAGTGGWAAATCTGATTTGGTTTCAACTCCAGACTGTATTGATGTCCTCAGTGAAGAAGAGATATAAAAATAAAATTGGAGACTTAGCTTTTCGCAACCRTCTTGCAGCATTTAATGAAAAATGAATTCACTGATCTCTCTCTTTTTCAGGCAGCAAAATGCACTGTCATTATTAATCATGACTTACTTTGCTTTATGCAAACAGATATGGTATTTTAGCAAGGAAAACCTGYCATTAGCTATGCATATACTCCTGTTAACTCAGGTAAATCTCCAAAAGACTCGTGTGCTTCGTTTATTTCCTTTTACTTCCTTCAGGAGTCTCTGCAGCCTTCCAGCCTCTAAAACAAATGACTATTTTCTCCCAAGCTGATTTTGAAGGAGAGATGAGCACCCAGCAAAACGAAAGCGCCGAAAGCTTTTGAAATGATTGCTTTTCTTGGGGTGTCTGGAGCTGTAATGAAGATGCTTTTTCAGAAATAAGATGTTATGCAAAGAAATAATTCCTTCCYGTGATCCCAGCAAAGCCCATTATGGATGGGAACACAAAGGTGTCTCTGCTGACAGTGTCAGTAAGTAAATACCATAAGATAACAAATACTTTATGGGACTTAGGCAGATAAAAGATAAGCTTTGTAATTAAAATGGCTTGCTGCATTATTTCTAATTAAGGCATTCATGCTGTCAGAGGACAAGAAACAGTCCTGCCTTGAGGGGTTTTTATTTGTAAAAAGCAAGTTTTAACTGCTTATTTTAACAAGCCATATTTTGGACATAAATACACACATACCAACACACAAATACAAGTATAAAGTACATCCACAACACACTTATGGCCTGGATTTAAAAACAAACCCAACCAACACCCTCTCCCAAACCCCAGTGAGGAAAGACACCCAAGCCTTCCAACCTCTGACATGAACTTTTGCACTCTGGAAATCAGATATTTAAGGGTTTTTTTTTCCCCAAACCAGGGCTTTTCTCCATCACTGATCAGCCAAGACTACCATAATTATCCAATTTTAATGGGTCTGTTTCCAAGAAGCTGGAAAAAAAAAAACAACCCCTCACAAATTTTAAAAGTCACCTGGTTGAAACCCCAGAGCTCGCCTTTAAAATCTGCCTTCATGTGTAGGATCAGAGCAGCCACAAAGACACTGAAGGCAACAGTAAAAAAAAAGATCACAGGTGGAGCTGTTTCATCCCAGGGCTCAGATCCTGGCAGAGAACACTCTGGATTTTGAGGATGAAGCACCATCCACCCAGGACAGCCCAACCTTACCGTGTGGTTGCGTGTGAGAACCACGTCAGTGCCGTCCTGCAAATAATGGGTCTCTGTGAAGCCTCTGGACAACAGGCCCCTGCAAAAAAAACAGAGCACAGAGAATATTGAGGCCACCTCACCTCGAGTTTATCCTTTAGAGGTTCTGTTTGACATAAGGATCAAAGCCAGGTGTTAAGGATTCGGTGACTACGGGGAATGAGGGAAAATAGAACTCCAAATATTGAAGCTGTRGGACATGAACACTTCCTGTGGTAATTGTGAATAGACTGCAAGTTTCCAGACTGTTTTCTCTTCCAAATGAGGACTCCGTGCCAGCACATTTCAGTGTGGAATCTTCCATGTAATTTTCAACACGTTTTAGGTTAAATGGGAAATCTGGGGTTTGGGGTATTGTTAAGTAATGGTGGTTTGTTGAAAAGGAAAAATGTTTTCCCTGTGTTCCTTRTTTTCCCATCTAATCTGTTGTATTCATCAGCAAGTGACCACCCAAAGAGTAATTCAGCACTTGGTGAGTGAAACAAACTCCTCCTATTGACACTCCAGGGAAAACAAACATTGCATGAACATCACAGAATTTACAGCACTGGATTTATGCTGATCATCTGAAAGGATATTCACAAACGAAAATTTAACAATTTCACAGGAGACTACGCAAGATCATGTGTGGGATGAGGCAGTTTGTTCCCATTCTCTCCACACTTCCCCTCCTGCCTTTGGCAATGAGATAAAAAATTTGGACTTGCAATTGTCATTTTTCAGGAATCTCCAGGGAGGGAAATGTGCATGACAACCGAGAAAACTCCTCTTTTTGTAGGGAACTCATGGAAGAGGGAAAGCTGCATCTGCCTCTTTTTTTTTAAAAAAAAGTCTTGCTATTGATCTGTTTTCAGCTTCTTATCTAAAGAGCATCTCTACCAAAGCCAGAAGGAGGAACACTCACTCACATTTACTCCTAACGTAGGTCTTTACTCCTAACGTAGTTGTGCTCCACATCACAAACACCCTCGAGTTCTGTCAAAATTTCTGGTGAACTGCAAAAGCACAATATAGAAGGAGCCAAGAGACAGATGCCACCATCACCTTCAGAAAACTGCAGAGTGTAGAATATTGAAAATCCCTGGCTCTGCATTTCACCATGTTCATTCTGTTCCTCTTCAAAGAGGTGTTTCTCCCTTGGGTTGTTCATTCGAACAAACCAGGCCCTTTCTTTTATTTAAAGCTGGTTAATGCTGCATCCTTGCAAATATCGTGGTGGGAACCATGACACAGTCGTGGTACACATCTCTTGTATTTGTATAAACATTATAACTAGAGCATAAACACACATTTAATTTTCATTACTGATTAATTTGCATCACATTAATACCCAGCGGCTCCATCAGGATCTGGTTGTGCTAGGAATTCTACAAACACTTCTCAGGGAGGAAACCCAGCTTTAAAAGACTTTGTCTTGAGGTAGGGGGAAAAAAAAAAAAAAAGAATGAAGCAAGACCAAAAACAAAAAATAAAGGAAAAAAAGAAAATAAGGAAGTGGAAAGGCAAAAAATGAAGCCCCAACACATTATAGTGAGCATTCAAGCAGAGATTCTCACATTTAACTTTTAAATTTTTCAGCTTGTGGGAAATATTAGCATATTAATAGATATGGAATGTTAAAACACTGCAGCATTTGGTGGGTTTGTGGGAACTGGATCTCAGGCAACCACCACACCCACAGCAGGATTTGGGCGCTCACTGAAACATCTCAAGTTGATTTAGATACACGATAATAAATTACACCAGCCATCTCCACAGGGACTCCCGTGGGGCCCCAGAGGACACTTGACTACAATGGTGATGTCATTTTGTGCCTGCAGCCTCCACAAACCCTGCCAGGAGCAAAGTGGGCTGGATCCAACAGTCATGGAATGGTTTGGGTTGGAAGAGACCCCTGAGATCTTCCAGTGCCACCATGGCAGGGACACCTTCTCCTATGCCAGGGTGCTCAGAGCTCCATCCAACATCCCTTGGACACTGCCAGGGATCCAGGGGCAGCCACAGCTGCTCTGGGCACCCTGTGCCAGGGTCTGCCCACCCTCACAGGGAACAATTCCTGCCCAATATCCCATCTAAACCCACTCAGTGTCAGTTTGGAGCCACTCCCCTTGTCCTGTCACTACCCCTCTTGCAAAAAGTCCCTCTCTGTTTCCTACTGTCTCATTATCACGAAGAGTAGCTGCTTTCATAATTATCATTATTTATCTAACACTGCTAAGTTCTGCACTTAGCAGGCAATAATTGAGATCCCACTGCTGAAGCAAACAGAATTTTGCCGTGCAGTTTTTGAAAATGGGATTTCATCCAGGACAGGGGAGTGAGTTTCATTTAATGGGACAAAGTACAGGTAAAGGTAACAGATGTAGCAGAAGGGCAAAGTGATTGAGCAACACACTTGCTTTGTGCTCTGCTGTTTCCAAGGTGTTTGACAGCAATGATGATAGAGGTGACCTTTCTGCTGCTGTTCATTCTGCTCTCAGGCACAGATTTAGAAAACACTTCATAGATCTGTAGGTTTGAACACCAGAAGGGATTTGTGATCACCAGCCTGCCCTGTCCCATTACAGAGACCATTTGACCCGAATTTATCTTGTGCTACAATGACAGGGAAGGAACCAGATCCATTTTCCTACTGTAAAGAGCCCTTGCCTCGATCTCTCACAAAGATGGAACTATGACAAACCTGGCAGGATTTTAACTAAGCCCAACCTAAAACCACTGCACTTTGTATCTATTTTAACTGTGCCAAGATTCACTTTACAGCCACTGGACTGGATCTCATTCCCTCACATCAGAGCTTCATTTTTGTTTGAGTCTTCCCTGGAAAAGTTCTTCCCACTAAAGTGAGGAAATGTAGCAGGTAAACAAATTCCTGGTGTGAGCAATGTCCCTGTCAGGATGAAAGTTTGATACAGATACTGAAAATACTGTCTGAAAGTAAGAATTCCCAGTGTGAGCTGTAAAAGACTGGTAAGAGCACCAAGATGATGGAATCCCAGTGTTGGAACAACCTAAGGAAAGCAAAAGAATGTCCCAGGGTGGAACACAGAGCTGTGGCTGCCCCTGGAATTCTGGAAGTGTCCCAGGCCAGGCTGGACATGGGGTTTGGAGCAGCCTGGGACAGTGGAAGGTGGCCCTGCCATGGCAGGGGTGGCACTGGGTGGGATTTAACGTCCCTCCCAACCCAAATCCATTCTACAATTCCATGACATCAAACCATGGGAATTTCACGTGCTGCTGGGAAGGGAAGCCAGTGTTCCAGGAGTCTGCAGTAACCCTCCTGCAGTCTGGGAATTCAGACATCACTGCTGGGACATCTGCCCTGCTGCCACATCCCTGCTGCTGCCAGAGAATGAGCCAGGGCAAGGTTTTCTCCACTCTGCAGAGGGTGAGGACTTCTGAGACACTGCCAGGGAGTCCAGCAGCTCCTGGCAGAGGAAGGAGCTTTTATCCCCACTTGCAAAATGTCCAATATCCTAAAAGCTGTCTAGCTGGGTATGCAGCAGGGTTGGTACCCAGGACAGCGAGGCATTCCTTGACAGGTTATGAAAATTAARTGTAACAAGCACTCAAATTCCACTCCTGAGCGTGCACCACGTCACTTTCCAATGATGGCAATAATGTTCAACATTCCAAACAATCAATCCAGCATATGTATCTATTAGGTAATTTAATTACCCTCCTCCCCCAAAGATATGCAATATAAAGGATCGATTTACATTTCTGGTTTTGACCCAGAGTAAAGGAGATTAATAGAGGAAAGTAAATTAATTTAGATGGCAAGCTACTTAACCTAATTGGATCAATGTAATTCTGAAAGAGCAGGGATCAAAATAACATTAATGTATCATAGAGCAATTCATCACYATGTCTGGAGTTTCAAATGTTGCCAGCTACAATGCTCAGCAGTACCAGATGATTATCAATACTTTGCCCTGCATGAAGAGACAGGAACAAATGCTCTGGAGAACTGCATCAGCTGCTCGATGAGATTTTAAAAAATCAGCTGAAACAACACTACAACTTTCTCACTGATGCTCCACAGATGCAAAAGCGCAATTCTTGAGCTCAGTTACTTACAAACTTAGTCACTGAGTTTATCAGCACAGTGATTTTTTCACATTTCACAGAATCACAGGATGGTTTRGGAAGGAAGGGACTGTAAAGCCCATCCAGTTCCACCCCCTGCCACRGACACAGACACCTTCCACCAGACCAGGTTGTTCAGGATCAAATTTCCCAGTGCCAAATGAATAAGTGGAAGCTTCCATGGCCCAGAAAGATAAATTTTATGCCTCCTGATCTCTGACAGACACAGCACAGGCTCCCTCATCCTCTGTAAATCAGCAGAAAGCTTCCATGTCAGACTTGCTGAAACATTTTCAGGTGTCAAGCAAGTAACCTAAGCCTCAGAGAATATGATGAATGTTATTTAAACTTCTAATCCTCACCTTCCTGGCCCCCCACAAGGTGAAATCTGAGGTGGTTTGTTTGGGGAGGGGAGAAATGTCCTGGTTCAAGCCCATCAGATTTTTTTTCCCTCAATCCATTTAATGACAGGAGTGGTAATTTAACACACTGCCTCTCACTTGCAAATGAGAAAATCAGTCTCTGCTCTCCAGGCGCCGATATATTATTTCAAAAGGTTATAATGATATTTCATCACCCAGGGAGAGTCAGACAGACAGTCACAGGAGTCAGAGATGGAAAAAAAAATCTAGTGGATCATACAGAGGGCCTGTAAGTGTGCCTTAGATCAAACCAGGTTCTGCCTCATCGAGCTGCAAATGTCAGGAGCAATGCTGATCCCACCACCTTCCAGGRGAGATTGCTTTGCATTCCAACAGATGTGACTGTCATGATGCATTTCCCAAAATCCAGCCTTTTCTAGTTTTTCCTAGCCCACTTCTTTCACCAGCTGAAACAATTGCTCTCCTTGGTACAGCTGTCATTCACATGGGTGCAAACCTTCAGCCATCCAGGCACCAAGTACAGAATATCAGTAAGAAAGGACAAGGACTGTGCACTTTTCATGGCAGTGCTCCTCAGGAGAAATCTCAGCATCACCTCAGCAGGAGCAGACCCTGGGGCTCAGCATCACAGGGATGTTCCCCTTTGGTTAGCAGGTTTCTCAGCAGTGGAGAGAAGGTGCTGTGCCCTGTTGAGCTCTGCAGAGGAACACAACACTCTGTGTGCTCTGCAGGCTGATTTCCTGCTTCCCCTTGGCTTTCATTCACAGCTCTGTGTAGTCACTCTGCTTTGGGATCTGCTGTTTTGGGAAGGACATTAAATATCCTTCTGGCTGTGTAGAGGATGGCAGCCCTGGGGGACAATGCCCAGGGCAAGGCAGAGGTGCTGCAGGGCTGCCTCCGGTGGGGCTGTGCTCATCCTTTCCCCTCAGGAGAGCTGCCTGCCCCTCAAACACACCCCTGACCTTTACTCAGACTTTTTACTCTTTTTTGTCCTTCCCAATGATCAAGTGCCTGTTTTCTCCCCCATTCAAGCACCGCCTCACTGTTACAMAAACTCTTATTAAATCCCCTCTGGCGATGCATTTGAAACCTTTCCTACATCTGGGGGAGGTGAAGRGACTGAAACAGGATGGTGTACAGGCAGTTATAAAAAATGTCATTTATTCTGCCTGCTGACACCAGCCTACTCCATTAATTCTTAAGCATCTCAATTCGGGTCATTTTGACCTTTACACTGAAATTAGTTGTTATTTCTTCAATTGCTGCATTTTTTTCCCAGCTACATCCAGAGGAATAAACAAGTCTGTTAAAGCTGCTGCCTCTGCTCTGGTGGTCTCAGTGCAAGCTCTGACAAAGGTGATGTTCACAGAGGTGTTTTCCAATTCTTCCTTCTCATTACAAGGTAAAAAATGAGTTCAGCACGGGTAATGAGTTTCCCATGCACAGGTACCTAACACCATTCTATTCACAAAACCATCTCATATTCTTTAAACACGCCACATTCTTTCCCCTTGTTTAATTATCTTAAGTGATTTGAACTGCTTTTGGACATTTTCCCATTGAATGTCTCCACTTCATAATATCCTACCTGCCACACTCCAGTGTGCTGCCACAGAGGGGCTGCAGTGTCATAATTGAAGAACCTGAGAGACTGAAATTCGTGAGCTTAATTAGCACAACAATTCAGAGGCAAAGAGGGGAGTAAAATAAAACTGTAATAGCTGGGAAATCAACCAAGCATCCCAGGTTTCAATAGCAGCTTTATGGTAGTAGCCTGCAGCCTATTTCACATGGTCTGGAGATGGACAATTTGAGTAGATCATACACTAGATTTGGAAAATACGTCTTTGTGCTTGCACCCAGTCCTTTTGATGCAGAAATTCATCTAATCCTGTGCCTACTGGAGTCCATGTTAAAATATATTCCCTGGAATGAGTGGAATAGTGCCTGGCACACGGAGAACCATTTCTGACAAACACATGCTCCAGGTGAGAGCCACGCTCTGAGTGAYCCCTGGACAGTGTGTGGGAACAGGCATTCCCACCCTTGGCTGCTCTCTGGCCTGCTGGGAACAGGGAGAGAACAGGGACAAATCCACCTTTCAAAACCTCCAAGCATCCTGTGCTCAYAACTCATCACTGCATGTGGTGGCAGCATGCAGAAAACCCAACAGTCTACGCCAACAAATCCCAACAGCTGAGGGAGAAATGCAGCTCCCTGGCTGGCAATCACCCAGTGATTGAGAGCTTTCTTCTCTCCTGACTGCTGGGCAAATAATCCATGAGCTTCACCTCCCGAAATTTCAATAGGCAAAGATTAAAATTAAATTCAGCACGTTGGCGGCCTCCCGTGCTGTTCTGGGCCCTCAGTGCACTTCCATCACTCTGCTCCCATCACTCATTGTCACATTTATGTCACCATTTACTTGCCAAAACTGTAGCATTTATTTATCACTCTAATTCCAAAACGTTAATGAAGAGACTACTGCTAACCAGTGGGATGGGGAAAGCATAAAGATGATAAATAACACGTTTTCCAACAAAGTAGATGGGTAAAAACAAGTAATTTCCCTAAAATGGCTTCAACTTGGTCAAGGTGTCCCAATGGGATGGGTTTAGGTGACCCTACACCTCAGATGGGAAGGAACAACACACAGGGCACGTGTAGGGGAATCAAAGGAAGACCAGCAAGGTTCACTCTGTCTCCACAAGAGAACTCAGACACAGCAAAACTTCTCCAGCAGGAGAGGAAATGGCAGCACTTCCATGGACTTTGACTGGAGCYGATCAATCTCACATATCCCAAAAGCCAAACTCACAACTGGATTCTCAACATTCCCATGTTAACCTCAAAGACTKTCTGACTGCTTTTCACTGTCCAACTCTGATACACCAGAGCTTACAGCACCTCTCTTGGAAGGAATATTTCTTTGCTTACAACACCTCTCTTGGAAGGAACAATATCTCTTGTTCTTGTGAATTCATATTTCATATCACCTCCCTGAGCTTCCCTGTGCGGTGGATTAACAGGAACGCTGTCACTGGTTCAGCTGGGCTGGGTGCCACAAAAAACAAACATTTCAGGAARGGCTCCAAAATAACACCAGCCACAAATTGCTGTCAGCGATGGAGAGGTGCTGGTGCTTACTGGCTAATGGATTTTTGATGGGAAAACACAATTCTGTACATTTAGGCAAAGCCTGTAGGCTGCTTGCTTTGGGGAGACTTCACTGCTCCAGCTACATTAAATGGTTTCAACTTAGGGTAATTGAAGTGGCTTCAGTGAAACACTGAAGCAACGTGCCAAAAGTCAAAGTGTTCTGCTGGAAACAACCACTGCACTCCTGCACCTCTGAGGTGTCTGTGGCAGAGATCAGCAGGAATATGTGCTCTGCTACCCTGCAGGCTGAGCCCAGACCCATCTGTGCAAGCAACAATTCTGGATTGCCTCGGGCTGGACCAAAGACTGACACAATTCTGGAGCTCCTGGCTGCCCTTCCATGGATCTGTTCCTCACATGGTAGGACTGAAGTTGCTGAAGAAAAGCAAACTTCCCAGTGTTGTGGTTTATCTTCGTTTTGCCAGGGTTGGGATTAAATGTGTGATTTGGTATTTCTTTTTATTAATTCTTATCTATGTTACAGTCTCACAAGCTGTGAGTGCTACAGCACTTCCAGCTAACAAACTAAAAATGGAGCTCTATCTCCCTCTCTCTATAAGGCCTTTTAAGGATAAACTGTCTAATTATGAATTGACACCTGAAATATTTTTACTTCTAACTCAATAACCAACCACCCATGGTCAGCAATGTGGATTTTTCTACCCAATTACAAAACACCACCCAGAGCCACGGAGAAGAAGGTGAAAAAGGACTCAGTCTATACCCTAAATCCTCCATCTTGCTTTATATATATTACTGTATCCTAAACCCTTAAACTCTAAGTTTTCCACCCTGTGATATCACACACTTCTATTCAAACTACACACCCATAATCCTAGTGCTGTCACTCAATTTTGGAAGCCTTCTCCAAAGCCTCAGGTCAAATGCAGTGTTTGCTTGAGGGTCAGTGCCTGTCAGCACAGAAAGTCTAAAATTCTCAGTGCCCAGGGTTCCAACATTGTGCTTCCACTAAAACGTCTACAAGATAATCTAAGAACTTTTTATGACATTCTGATCTTGCCTGCCCGTCACCCTGAATTTTCTGCCTTCTGTCTTCATGCTGTAGATTCTCACGCAGCTTCATCTAAACAATGTGTATTTTTAGAATGTTTACATAGTTCTCTGCGAGAAGAGATGACTGATGGTGATGTCCACCATCCAGGTTAGAGAGGTGGCGACCTCCGTAGCCAATCTCTTGAGCTTTGTACAAATGTATATAAATGGAGTCAGATTTTTGAATTAAAGAGTTTGTTCCCTTGAACTGCTGCTGATGGCCTCATCTTTCTGTCCCTGAAGTTGGGACACTCCCAGGCTTGGCAAGCCACACCTGCCCAGTGCAGCGCTGGAGCTGCAGGTGCAGGAAACCCTGAACAAAACCAAGGCTGGAAAGACTCCCCAGTATCACCGAGAAGTTCCAGAAGCTCAGAGGCACACACATCACAAGTGGCACACGTGATCTTTTTAATGCATTGTTTTCCAACACCCCAGCACTGCCTTTCACAAAACTAATTCTTCTGTAACGCTCCTAGGATGGCATATTTTCAGTCAGTAGTAAGTTTGGAGATACTGGGCTGGAAAGCTGTCAAACTCTATTTGAAATGTCTCAGTTAATTAAATATGTCACTCGTAGCAGAGTAAAATTATGCTGCTGAACAGATGTCGCTGGGCAAATTGTCTGAGTGTACTTGCATCTGAACATTTTCAGACTGCTACKGAATTCTGGTTAAAAGATCCAAGAAAACTCCTCTTAACACGGAAAATTTATAAACATAGAAATTTAAGTAACTCCAATGAAAAAAATCAGAGCTTATTAAAATGGAACTAACACAATGCAAACAGTGCTGAGGGATTACAAAAGGTTATTGCAAGCGTCTGCAATACTTCTAGGAAGCCAAGTTCCTACAGTAATGAAAAGTCACTGAGCCTAAGTTTATCCTTAGACTCCAACCAACAATTACATCCTCTTTGTACCYTATTCTTGCTTTGCAGCGTGTGCCTGTAGGCTTGCATTTGCATTTTTTAATTTTAAAGAAGTTTTATTGCCATTTCTGCCAATTTGTTGAAACATTAAATGGTATTTTTGTTTTTAACTAAACCCACAATTTCCTCCTTGCCACCAGCACAAACCATTTGCCCTAAGCAGGCTGTGCTCATTGCAGAATTCACTTTTAGAGGTATGTCTTCATTTTGTGCTGTGCCTCACTGTCCCTCTCAGTAACCTTTTAAAATGCTGGGTGAAGAGGGCAGAGATGATAAGGAGATCTTTGTGTTTAGATTTGTGTTTAAATCCCAAGCCTATAAATCTGCTTTAAAACTCAGTAGGTGCAAAAGCCCTAAAATCAGCTGCAGCTTGTCAGACCAAAGGTCCACCTAGTCCTATATTCTGTCTCCACCAGTGGCCAACACTAAGGATAACTCATGAAGAGGAGAAACATTCTACATCTCCCCAAAATACTGCTCCTGCTCTGCCTCTGAATCCTTTATGAGCCAGGGAACAATGCAGGGTGGAAACTGAGATCAAACACAAACCCACAAGGGTGTTCTCAGYGTCTCCTGCCCCTCTTCCTTCCCAATTAAAGCAGTGACTTCCAGGAAGATCAATTAATTTGGTAGCACAGGCAGGCTGCAGCTCTGGGCTCAGRCTCAGGGCACAATCACAGCTGCAATTCCTGTGCTCTGGAGGCTGCTCCCGTGGAGAAGGCTTCGATTTCAGTGCCCAGCACAAGTTTAGTGGGACAGAAAACCAGCCAGGAACATCCCCACTGTGTCAGGAACCTGGCTGGTTTTGGTGGGAGGCTGCCTGGGAATGCTCATGTGGTTTTTCTAGGGTGCGAGGGTTGTTTTTACCTGCGCAAGCAGAGCTGTGTGGGACCCCTGTTAACTCCTGTAAACACCATTCCCACCCCAAAGCCCCACAGCTGCTCTCTGGCTTTGCCAGCAGCACCATTTCTTGCCCAGAGGTGTCACTGCACGGTGCCTGAACCACTTCTTAAACAAACACATCCTCAGAGACAGGGGCTGCTCCCACTCTCAGCTCCTGGACAGGGGAACACATCCCAAACTCTGCTCAGCTGCTGGAATATGGCACTTTGGGAAAGCCCAAAGAGGGATATTTCAAATACCATCAGGCTATACCCCCAGGAGATTATGGCTCATTTCCAACTCATTCTGCTTCAAGATGTGACATAAGATTAGGTGAGGTGATTCAAAACAAAACCATGGGGTGAGCTACCAAGCAATGAGTGAGTTTATAGGGTGGAGGCAGCTAAAAGGATGGGGGTTGAAATATTCCTCCTTCCTTTCCTTTTCCTTTTCCTTTTCCTTTTCCTTTTCCTTTTCCTTTTCCTTTTCCTTTTCCTTTTCCTTTTCCTTTTCCTTTTCCATTTCCTTTTCCTTTTCCTTTTCCCTTTCCCTCTCTTTCTCTCTTTCTTACCAATTAATCATGTTCCTACATTCCCTGCATTTTGCCTTAACCTTTCTTCATCATCTCTCCACTGCCTCTCCTTTCCCCTGCATTCTTCCTCACCTTCTTTCATCACCTCTTGCATGCTGAGGTTTATCACTCAACAGGAGGAACATTTTCCTTGGTACATAAAAACACAAAAAAAAAGCAACAGGACCACGCTGGTGCTTTTCTTCAACAAGCCTGAAACCTGTGGGTGCCTCCCAGGGTGTGAGGGTGAGGCACCTGTCAGTGCCCAGCTCCGCAAGATGTGACACCAGTGGGACCTTTAATGCAGGTAACACTGCTCATCCCCCCTGCTCTCAGGTCACCCTCCCTGCTCATGGTTTTCAGGCAGCAGAGGAAGAATAACCAGTGAAATCAGTAAGGGTAAATTAGTTTTTAACGTCTATTCTTTGCTTTTTCACCTCTCTCTCTGCTCTGCGCTTCCCCTGAATCTAATTCCTCGGCCCTGCCATGTGTCAGACCCCTTGATGAGCAAATTAAAGCCATCAATCCAGCAGCAAATGACTGCAGGGGAGCATCAGAGCAAGGCCCGTGGCTTTGGGGAGGTGAGCCGTGACTCTGAGCCCCGAGCACGGAGCTGCAGCAGATGGAGGTGGGCAGGAAGGACAGCAGAGGGCTGAGCCAGCAGCATCCCTCCTCCTCCTCTTCCTCCTCCTCCCTGCACTCACAAACACACAGAGAAACCCCACGGCACCATCTCCTTCCCCTTTTACTCATTTAGGGCCTGATGAACGTCAGAGGCAGGCTCTGACTCCTCTCTGCAGTGAGGCTTTTGGTCCAAACCCGCTCCTCACCCACTCTGAGGCTGCAGTGAAGTCTCTGCAGACAGCCTGCTTTAGTGAGAGAAGGATCAGACACCATCTTCTAGTGGTTAAGACACAAAATTATAATTTTCTTTTCAATTCCAGGAAGTAATTAGTTTATAATAACATTTAACATTTAGTTGCTGACAGAGATATGCCACTTATCTTACATAAGTCATTTTAATTATTCCTACTAACCCAGACCTCAAAAATATTGTGCAGTCTGAGCTAACAATGCCTTCCCAGATATTTTTGGKTCTACTGTCATTGGAAAAATTGATGCCTAGAGCATCAGCATTTATCAAGCTCATTATAGATTTCATCCAAATGACTACAGATAATTAAAAGTATGCTTCATTTTTATTGTAATGTTTTCCCCCCTAACACTGCAAAGTAATTCTGTTGTTGCTCAGGGTTTTAGGAATTAATATAGACTCATCTGCCAGAAAATGAAGTTCCACAGGATTACAGGCAAACTATTCATGGATCCTGACGTGAGGCAAACGTGCAGAAATTCTATGTGCACACCCACAAATGCATTCATATATATACTTTGGAGTACTACATGCATTTTCACATATATTTAAAAACATATCTTAAAAATTAATTGTTAATTCAGAGAGAGCTACAGCCTCTTGGGTGACCACTCCCTGAAATTCAGTCTTCTCTAAAGCACTTGGGCAAGCTGGACACACAAAATCCCTTCAGAATTTTATTTTATACTTACATTTATCTGTTCCTATATGAAATATATGCAGCTGGTGCCCCATCCTCTTACATCACACGGATTTATTCACACTTAAATGAAGCAAGTTTATGCTACTACTGCTGACCTGAGAAATCCTGGCAGCCTTTGCTTTATTTTCTGTAACTGTGAAGAAATAAATCCTTTGGGAAACTGTTCAACAGGGTTCTGGGGAGCCCCCCTGCCCCAGCTAAGGTTTAAGTGATGTACTGAAAGTTTTTAGTGATGTAAAACCCTTCAGGAGATTTCTGAGCTAGCCGGGCTTGCTCTGCAGTGGGAACTGTCATGCACAAGTGAAAAGCAGCATTGCTGGATAAATGTAGGCTTGTACTTCCACACAGAACTGAATTAATTTATTTTTTTTTCTATTATTCATGGATCAGGCTATGTCTGTCACACCTGGAACTGCTATGACTCCTGTTAATAATGCTCATACAAAACTTAAACCATAAAATTTACGGGTTTTTAGTACTTCTGAGGTTGCAGTATTTAGTACAACCCTGAGTTTGACTGGCACAACCACAACACACTGCACACAGAAATCTGCTTCATTCTAAGATCCTTAACACTACTTGAATTAACTTCATATATGATCAATTTTCTTTGGCACTCCCTTATCACCAAGAGCTTTATGTTTTTACATGGCTTTCCATGTTACTTTGAAACTGAAATCWCCTATAAATAGCAGAGGCATTAAAAAGCAATTGCAGATACATGCCTTTTTAATGGCCCTATTATAATGCACACTGCCAAATCACAGAGATAATATTTAATGAGACACACACAGAAGAAACTCTCCTGATTTAGTGTTAGCATCCACCTGAAGCTGTGCTAGCAAGGGGTTGCTGAGGCAGTTTCAGACTGAAATCAGAAAGAAGAAAAAGAAAAAAAAAAAACATAATGAGAAGCATCTGACATAAATATTAGGAAATTGATCTATATTTTATAAAGGCCATTTTATCCAAGACAGTTTAGGTTTCCTCCCACTCACGGAATGGATTCACAGTGAAAAAAYCCTCGACTCAGGAGGATATTTCACACGCAGATTTGGATTTTATGTAAATTATTTAAGTACATTTTAGGAAGTTTGGGCAGTGATGTAGAAATGTTCCCCTGCCTGCACACATCAGTCAAAGAAATAACACTCATCACTGAGGAATTCAGCAGGGTAAAAGTTTTGCCAGCAGGCTTAAGACTAGACTGCAGCATGGAAAAGATGAAGCCGTGTGATCCTATCCCTGAAATTTGTCTCCTGCTGATGACAGGAGGAGAAGGCAGTGCCTTGGCCCAGGCTGTTCCCAGAACAGCACACTGCCAGCTGCACAAACCCAAACCACAGAACCTGCAGACATAGGGGAATGCCATAAGAGCCAAGAGGAAAATCTGGCAACTTTACAAGTGGGATCTCAAAAGAAAGGTTAATTACAGGACAGGGTCAGACTTATTACCTTTGTCCTGGTCATATCAGGATCATCTTTCTTTCATTTGAGATAAACTCAGGCCAGGACATGCTCATCCATGTTTGGGTGTTGGGCAGGATCAGGTGAGGTGGGAAATTGCTTTTAGCCAGAGTGAATTAGAGAGACAAAAGCCCTGCAGTAAATCCCTCCAAGAGTTCTCCAAAAGAAAACTTGGGAGACCTCACAAGAGAATCACAGAATAATTTGGGTTGGAAAGGACCTTAAAACTCATCCAGTGCCACCCCTGCCATGGGCAGGGACACCTTCCACTGTCCCAAGCTGGCTCCAAACCTGGCCTTGGACRCTTCCAGGGATCCAGGARCAGCCCCAGCTCCTCTGGGCACCCTGTGCCAGGGCCTGCCCACCCTCCCAGGGAACAATTCCTGCCCAAGATCCCATCTAAATCTTTTCTCTTCRGTTTAAAACCATTTCTCCTTGTCTTAGGCTTGAGGTAATCAACGTATAATTACCCAAACACAAAAAAATTATCTTTGTTTCCTCGCACGTTGCCGAATTTTTACTCTTTAAATGTCCAAAAAGAGACATAAAATATGTCACACCTTTTTTTACTCCAGCCAGGTCAATACTCCCAGGGAAAAGAGGCTGTTTGAACTTGATGAGAGATGCTCCCCTACAACTTTTCCACATCAGAGAAGCAGGAGATGAGATTTTATCACAGCTGGGCTGGTTGCTCAGCCCAGGCAGCAAAAACCAAAGGGGCACAAGGGTTTTAYCACCCCTGTGACTGTCACCTCCCACTGCCCACAAAGATTCCAGAGGAAGCACAGGAGAAAGGAGGTGCCAGGTTGTCAGGGAGATCTCCACAATATTGAAAAAAAAAAGAAAGAAAAAAGTTCCATCAGGTGAAGGGACAGAGCCACAGACACAATCAGAGCCACTGACAAAATGGCAGAGAATCCAACAACYTGGGACATGTGTAATGGGATCCTGAGCTGTTCCCCTGCAGGCTTCTGGTTTTAATTAGAACATTGTCCAAAATAATGGAAAAGAGGGGGGGGGGGGTTTATATTTTTTGTTTTGTTTTGGGGTGGGGTTTTTTTGTTTTGTTTTTGGTCTTTTGTTTGTTTGTTTTGGTGTTTTTTTCCGGTTTTTGGGGGGTTTCRTTGGGTTTTTGGTATTTTTGGTTGGTTTCGTTGTTGTTGTTGGGGTTTTGGTGCTTTTGCTTGTTTGTTTTGGGGTTTTTTTGTTCAGTTTTTTGTTCAGTCTTCGTTTTAACTGAGGGCTGATGTGTTGATTGCCAAAAAAAAAAAAAAAAAGAGCTGCACTGAGCTAAGACAGCGACGCCATCGTGCAATCGACCCAACCCAGCCACATTCCCCTTCTCCCCTCAGTTCTCCCAAATATCTGTKCTGTTATCAGGCTGAGCAGGAAGGAGATGCTGCAGAAATTCCCATTCTTCCCTCGTTCTGAGGAGGCAGAGCACGGCTGAGGTGGGCAGAGTCTAAAGAGGTGCAGTAAAACTGCCTGACACCTCCTGCATGCAAAGCTCCTCAACCCCAGGGATGGCAGCCCWGCAGCTCAGCCAGCTCAGTAATAAAAGGCACAAAAGGAAAAGAGAAATAAGGGAAATCAAAGCAAAAAAAAACCCACCAGAGAAATAGGTAGATTTTGTTGTTGTTGTTGTTGTTAATATTTGTGGGTATTTTCTGGTGTCAGCAATGCTTTGGAGCAATCTTCTGCTGCTTGAAGTGCTCTGAATACTAAGAAAAAATTAACTCTCTCCCAGACAAAACCAGAACAAGGCTTTTCTCCAGGTCCTGACCAGTTTTTATGGGATGTTGTTGTTTCCTTAAAAAACCCATATTCATTGGACTCACATTTTGAGCTAAAGTAGGGGTTTCATTTCAGCAATAAACCACATGTCCCTGATAATCTGTCACAGCCTTGTTTTAGATGCCATTAATGAAACATCTCTTCATTCTGTCCTTGGACCTGGGTTTCCCTTGGTCTGCTCCAGTCTGTCCCACTCCAGACAGGATGAATTTTCCAGCTGCACTTTGGGAAGTGCAATGTTATGCAATTTTCATGAGCTCCTGAGACACGTTCTCCTTTTCATAACACACCAAAGGAGAGGAGCTTTGCTCTGCAGCTCACAATATTTGGTTTTTTCACCATCAAGAGTTATGGGGAGGTTTTTCTTGGATTATGATCATCAGTGCAGCAGTTAATTTCTTTAYCTTGATCTGATAAAAAACTTTTCTCTTAAGGAGTTCAACTGATGAATGCCCATATTTGGTTTCACAAGCACATTTTGGACACAATTAGATAATGCACAGGAAGAAATATTTCATAAATATTAGGGCAGAKCAGCAGAATCTCATCATTTCCTACTGAGCTGTGGTGATCCATATCAGCTGAAAGAGATATGACAATAAAAAATAGAATGCAAAAGAGACTCTGAATTAACATCAGGCAGCAAACAAAAGAAGCTGAGTTTTGAACTCAGTGTAGGGAAGAAAAAAACCATCAGAGCACTGGAATTCCACAAATTTTCTCTCCTAAGAGGAAATACTTGGCCTTTCTGATGGATGAGAGGCTCAAAGTACAGTGTCACTGAAACAAGAGAGTAACTGCAGCTCCAGAGCCCCAWATGTGCCAAGCACTGCCAAAAAAAKGGCATTTTAGACTTCAGCAAGACCCGAGCAGAGACTCTTTGGCTTGTCTCAGCTYCCTGATGGTTAAAAGCTGGGAAGGTGCCAGAACCTCAGCAAAAATACCTGGCAAGSCTGGGTGGGAAGAAAAGAGCCAGGAGTGTGTCTGGAGAGGGGAGGGCACAGGGACATCAGTTCTCAGGGAGATCTCCCTCATGGAAAGTTTGCTGAGATCTAGGGAGTGTTAAAGATGTTAAAAGTTTCTCCAGCACAGGCTTGTGACTCCACACCTCAACAAAGAGAAGGCAAATCTTCCCTTCCCA
>QVAJ01000095.1:1418683-1443828 GCA_003546035.1 Mixornis gularis
GTGTGTGTGCCTGCTCATCTTTCTGTCCCTGAAGTGGAACACTCCCAGCCTCGACAAACCACAAAACCTCCCGACCTTTTGAGCTGCAGATGGTTCCAGSAGGGAAGCAGTGTCCAGTGACCCTGGGAGAGGATCAGCACCAAAACATCGGGGTTTTGTTTTCTCCATCTGTATCCGAAGCATCCCCATTGCCAATTACAACTGGCTGCTGTCAGGGAGCATTACCCCCAACAAGATCTCCAGAAACACTCAACCAACGTGATCCTGAAGTTTCTAACACTGCAGATCTGTGCAGAGCTGGAGGACAGTGATTTCATGCTGCCAACAGCTGTCACAAGTAGTCGGGTTTCATCTCGGCGCTGGCCTAACAACAATCTTTTCCTTTTCTATTTTGTGCTCTGGCACATCTTCAGCTGTCACAGCAGATCTGTCAGGGCAATATTACCCTCTCAACAATATCAGCTCAAATTGCTTCCCAGAATATTCCTCTCCTRGCCTCTCAAAAGGCATGAGCCTATTTTCTTGACTGCAGCAGTAGAACTAATTCACTCCCCAGCAGCGTGCCTTTTCCCTAAAACACCAAATTCGAGACGTCAAAGATGAATCCAGAAGGCAAATTCATGTAAAATTTTTGTTAAATCACAGCACTTGTGTGCTGAGCTGTGGTGGAAAAGTTCCCARCTGAAGGGAGAAAAGCCTTTTGCTCATGGCATCAATGCCATGGAAATTCAAGTTCTACAACCCAGTGTGACCTTTCAGCCACCAGGGAATGTGCACTGCTCTTTTGAAGCTTTGCCACTTCCTAATAATTATCTGCTCCTGGGATTGCAGATGTGAAGAACGTAACAGGAACCCTCAAGAAAACAATACCTTTCCAGTGATACAAACACGGATATTAAAACAAAAACTAGCCAAGATGGGGAGAAGGAGAAAATGGCATTCCAGGGGTTAAAAAATAAGAAAAAGCTGATTTAGTGGAAGGTGTCCTGCCCACGAGAGAGGGTTGTAAGTAGATGATCTTTAAACTCCTTTCCAACCCAAAGCATGCTGTGATTCTCTGAAAGAGCTGCCACAGGTACCAAACACATGACAGGTCAGCACTCCCCGCTGCAGCAGCTCAGAGAGCTGCTCAGACCTTTTATCCCTCTGCAAACATCTGTATTCTGAAATCCTCTCCTCTCCTGGAGACACAGCTCCTGCTGTAGCCGAGCCTTGAACCTCCTGTGGGTTTATTGTAAAGTATCAGCTGTGAGCAGCACTGAAGGAGAAAGGCTGACAAATCCCCTTTCCCGCCGGATGTCACTATGTTCCAAGAGCAGGTGTGCCACAGCGTGAATATTTTTATTTCCACGGAGGAATTATTCCCTCATTAGAGCGTGTGAGCTGCCTGGCACAGCTGATTTCACACTTGGCTGGTGCAGATGATGCTCCAGGTCACACAGTCATTTTCTGCCACCCAAGATAAAAAACCTCTCTGCTGCAGTCAAACCCTGAGCTGTCTTCATCAGAGTGGGTATTTCACTCCAATCATCACAGCAAATGTGGTTTATCTGCAGGTAGGGGAAGAGAGGAGTAATCCAGCAGGCAGGATTCAATCTAAGACAGAGACAGATAACACAGGACAGCTAAATTGGGTCTGTCCAGAGGTGGACATGCATCAAGTATCCCAACAGTGAACTGCAGACAAGGAAATGAAGTCCAGCCAGCTGAAATTGTAATGAAAACTATTTTCAAGCTTTCCCCCTTCCCTCTATTCACCTGCCAATGGCTTGTGGGGGGGACAATTTCATTTTCCTGTTTAGCCAAACATCTCCTCCTCTTCCCAATGGGCAAAGCCCACCAAGCCTGAAYAGAAACTGCAGAATCATGGCAAGGATCCAGCTGAGATTTCAGCACCCATTTAAGTAAAACCACGTGYTTAGTTCCAGCTCTCTGCAGAAAAATCTTTAAGCACACAGCTGAAGCTTTTAAAGTCTCCTGTTGTGTGGTTTTTCTTTTAAAATTGTTTGATAAAAGGAAATGCTGGGTAAACAAGTGCTTCAGGAGAGAAGCAGCTCTCAAGTGTGCAGGTCTGAACCGAGGTTTGAGCATTCTGTAAGCCCAGGTTTGCTCAGGGCACTTTCTGCCAAGTTGTTTCTGTGTCTTGAAAGCCAAAAGGCAGCAAACAGGAAGAAAAACCAGAATTGTCCTTCATCTCCTTTGTGCACAGGAACTGCTGAGAACACCCCGAGTGTGACTCTTCACTGTGGCCCGTTTAACAAAGAAAGAAATGAGCTGTCAGACACAAAAACCAACAACAGAGCATCACCTATAAATGTGCAATTTGGATTGCAGTGGCTCTGATATCCAGGAAGAGAGAGGGAAATTCTGGCCCCTCTGAGCAAGAAGGCGAATCAAACACCAAGAGAAGAGAGTATGGCAAGTGCCATTGTATGCTGTCATGAAGACAGAGGACTGAGCAAAATCATCCAGCAGGTATGGGCAAGAAAAAAAGTGCTTTCATTAAAAAAAAAATCATTAAAGAAAGGATTTCATAAGCAGGGCCAGCTCTTGCTTCCCTCAGGTATTCCTGGTCATCCATAACTATCAACATTTTTCTGCCTCGCATCTGATTAACTCCCAGATGAGTTTGGAAAAGGCTACAAAAATCTTCATTAAAATAAAAGAAGGGATAACTACAGGAAAGAGTCCCTTTGCAGCCCTCATGGTATTTACAGTTCCAATATCAGCAACTTCTGCACTGTAGGCAGAACGGAACATAATAAAATTAATTGGGGAAATTTTCATATGTGGAGAGAAGCTGGAAGAGGTGAGGGTTATGGCTCTGGAAAATCAGAAGACTGCAGAAGCTTTASACATAAAGCACCACTTTACCTTCTCAGTTTAGTTACAGGAGCTGAAAATCTGGAGGTTGTACCAGGAAACTGGTGGAGTTTTCTACAGCTCCTTACTGGTCTGTGTCCTCCAGGCCAACACCAGGTGCTTCTATCCCAGCAAGAGATCCCAAAAATGTTCAGGCCCTCCAGCAGCCYGAGCCAAGCAGTGCAGAAGAGCAATAGAAACTGTGCTACGGTACAAGGGAGGATCATTATCCTCCTAAAGTGATCCAAATTGTCCTCTGAGGTGTCAGTGGTTACACAATTTCCAGGGTAAAAGCATCTTTTCCATGTGGTTTCCCAAATGCTCATATCCCGTTCAARCCAACCATTATGCCTTCAACACAGAGGATTGAAGAGTTCACCCTCTCCTGCTGTGGGTATCTCATGAGGCCCCAGAGGAGGAGTTTGAGAAGTGCTGAGTCACTGAAATGGATTTAAACCATCAGCTGATGACAGAGCGGGATTTGCAATGCAAACAGGAGGGAAGAAAGGGAAAGGCAGGAARTGGCCCTAAAAAAGGCCACTTTTTTAGGGTGTGAGACAGGGAGGGAGTTCAGCCTGGGGCCAGGTTCTGGGAAGGGATGGATCCATCCGTGTCAAAGGAGATCAGGCAGAGGGGCAGAGATGAAGAGGCACTGCAGGCTCRTGTTCATGAACTGCACGATGCTGCCTCACAGTGTGAAGGTGAATTGAGTTCTGCTGCTTCAGGGGAAGGTTGCTGAGGGAACTGAAGGGGATGTCTTTGGGCATTAATACCAGGCCCTGCTGAGGCTGGGGAGCACTAGGACAGACTTAAACCTTTATCCAGCACCCCTAAAACATGCCCCAGAGCTTCCTTCAGGCGATGAAGAAGGGTATAAAGGAAGTCTGATACTTAAAGGCTGGCTAAAAGAGAAAAATCTGAAATAATACTTGAGAGCAGGCAKCAGTAAGGGAGACAAAAGAGAAAAACAAGCAGCAAGCACCCCTTGGGTCTTTGGGTCTACTTCTAACTCTCCTATCCTGAATCAGCTTCTGGAATTCTCTTCATTTGTCCAACTCCTTCGTTTCCTCATCTGTGAGATGCAGTCATGGTGTCACCCCCAGCACTGCAGAAGAGGCAACGGGACCCCGTTCCTCTCACCTAGGCCTGGGCAGGAGGACAGACACAGTCCCAGCAATTCACAGTGGGAAGAGTCTCACATTTGGTTTCATCAGGTTCCTAATGCAAGGTCTTAAAGGTAAATCCAACTCTTAATTAAAACTGAAACATAATTCAGACACGGCTTCGAGAAGAGGGAATGTGGCGACATCCACAGGCAAATTACAGTTGACCAGAGAAAACCCCATCATATTCTCAGGGTGGAAAACTCTAGCCTGATTACAATTAATTAGCAACATAAAATAAATTACCACATCACCAGTAGAGAAAAACTGCAGGACTATTATGTGTTCTGCTCTTAAGAATTCAGAAAAAGGACAAAATTGTATGATCAGGTGAGAGAGCAGATCCTGAAAGGGGGAAATGGGACAACAAAAACTACTCCTAAATAACAATCATAATCCATCTTGATGTATAGAACTACAAGTGATTTAAGTAATGAACTAAACCCAGATTTTCTGCTGTCTGTATAAAAATACACAATATTCTACTGTCAATTAATTCTAGAATTGAATCAATGCCTCTATTTTTACCTTGTCAATAAACTCCACTGTAATCTTGTTAGACGTGTAAGTTGGGTCTGTAACTTGTGTTTTGCTGCCAGGTGTTCATGTTTTAGCAGTTTTAGACTATTTTCAGCAACTACAATATTCCATTGAAATAGTATTAATTACCTTTAAAAAAGAAATAACAAATGAAGAGCAGTGTAAGCACAGATGAAGAGCTGGCAGCAAATGGCCACTGGTTTGTCCTCAGGCACAATGAGACCCCAAGCCCTTAACTAAAAGGGTCATTTTTACATCCCCACTCTTATCCATCATATTTGTTCCATTTCATCAAAAGGTAAAGCTCASAGTCACGTGCTGAGTTATGGATAAATAACAACTGTGACTCCTTTCAAGTGTAAAAACTCTTCTTACTCAACATACTTTTAAAATAATTGCAAAATCACTTATTTCTCAACAAAATAAACCCCAAAGTGCTGATTTTAAGATCAGTTAGTTGTCTGGAGGAGAAGCTAGAGAGGAATTCAGTATTATCAGCTAAAATGCACGAAAAATAGAACTCACATTTCTTATCTTGTGCACTTTCAATGCACTTTTAAAATCATCCCCCATCCTTCAGGAGGCTTTCAAGRGGTTTGTAAGGTGCAGACAGGAGCAGCACAAAGGCAGCACAAAGCAGCTGGACCTGCACACTGACATTATTAATGGCTATTTCTCCAGCTCTGAATTCTGCAATGATTTYACAGAAAGTGGCTTTGCCTTTGTCCCTGCACTTCCCAGCTCTGATCTGATCCTGGCTGCATTTCACTGAAGGGATCTCCTCAGCTGCCCATTGTGCTCTCTGTCTCCAAATTCAGCTTTTTTTGCTGTGTTCCAGCCTTTCTGTCGCTCACATTCTCACTTTTATGCCTGAATGGCACTCATTTGCTTCACCTATTAGGAAACTGAGATTCTAAAAGAGAATAGGTGATGGGAGTTGTGTCACTGATACCCAAAGGCTCAGAGTTTGAGCAGCTACTGGTACAGCTGAGCTGGTGAGGCTCAGTTCCAGGGAAATCAGAATGAGAATAATACAATTGCATTTCAAATCAAAACAACAGCAAAAAAATCCATGTTAATGAGTCTAATCCAGAAAGCAAGAAAAATTGAGAGGGTTTTTTATTAAATCCAGGGTGTTTAATATCCCAAACTTCACTGATATGTTTCTTAAAGCAGTATCACAAAGGCTTCCACGTGCTTTCTTTTCATATCAGGGCACATTTTATCTCCCTAATTCCCCCCTTTTCCCCTTCTCCCATTATCAGATGGCTGCAGAAAACACCAAACCAAGAGTCACCCCCTTTAAGAGYTCACCCACCCTTCATGGAGCACTATTTGTCCTGCAGGATTTTCCCTGTGAGCTACTCTCCCTACCAGGAATGTAAGAATTTAACCTGGATTCAGGACAAAAGCCCCTAAACTTGSATTTTCAATAGGCTGAGGCCTATAAAACAATTATAAGCCAAAGGAAGTTTTCTTTGTCAGCATTGCTGGAGGAAAACAGGTCATGCCAAACAAACCAGATTTCATTCCTTGATATGATTACATGTTTGCTTTTCTAAAGATGATTACATGGCTCAAACTGTTATAAGGCATTTGACCCAGTATTGTTCTGAGCAGAGATCCACGGGCAGCAGATCCTAAATGAAACAGGGATTAGTGAAGCAGGAAAACTCAAAAAAATGAGTGTCAGCAAGGAATGCTCTTACTCAGCTCCTGGTGGGATCCCATGGGCTTTTTTTTTTTGGCAGGTGCTGTGTTATTCTGCACTGCCATCAGCAACTTTGAAGTAAACAAATAATCTGCACCTCACTTGAACTTGGAAAGCATTTCATGTGATGAGGGAGAAGGGATTTTGCTGTTCATTGGGCACTTGTGGAACCATCCCACAGGGATGGGGTTTTCCAAGGAAAACCAACAGATCAGTGCTGGGTTTGAGTAAGAATGCAGCAAAGAAGAGAGAGACAGAGGGGCTTAACAGCTCTGAGGGGTTTTTTGAATTAGGAATTGTGGCTGTGGGATGCTCTGCCTGTTTTGCAGCAGGATTTCAGTGGCCTGGAGAACACCAAGGCGATGGTGATGCTGCGAAAACACCAACATTTTAAAATAAAGCCTTTCAGAGCGAGATCTCAACTCCTGTGTCCTCCCAGCCCCTCTGAAAGCTCCACATTTCTTCTGCAGAGAACACAGAGCTGAGGAGCTCTGCTGGCAATAAATCTGGTGGCTGCTCCTACTCAGAGTCCTCCTGCCTCTTTGGGTTTAATGAAATCCTCCTCAAGCGCTGCTGTACATGTTGCCTGTAATTACTACACATCCATCAGGTTATTGTGGTGCAAGTTTAAAAACTCATCAGGAAAAGCTGATTCTTTTTTAAAATACATCTGTATTTCTTTAAATTACAGTTGTGCAAACGCCMTGAGTCAGTCAGTCCATGTATTAACTTCCAGCGAGGACTTTTGCTCAGAATTAATGTGAATTCCCCACAAACACCATTATTTCCTTTGCATAAGCAAATTGGACATTGCTTTTCAAATGGACAAGTAGCAGATAACAGTGTTTAGAGTGCCTGGGAATGGAAAGTGTTCCCCTATAATGAGGTGTCACAGAGCAGGAGACTTGGTAGCACTTTAACAAAACAACATTTCTTTGACAGAAGGCTTTCAAGGTTAACTATGTAGAGCAGCTACAATTTATGCAAACAAAATCTCCCCTGGTTCTTTGAACTGATCACATCTATTTTCTATCTCAAGTGTAATCTAAAACRTCTGATTTTCCTCTTCCCAGCCTTGAGTGAAAATAGTAGTGGTGCTTTCAGGAGAAGGTCCAGGGAAGCTCTGCCACTGCTCAGTTGTCATTTTCAAATGTGCCTATTTTAACAATAGACTTTTAATCTGGTTTTTGAAGTATTTTAAAGCCATGTTACAATAAAGACCTCTCCACTGCAATATTCACCAAGCAGGAAGTTAAATGATAAAGAGGTAAAGAAAATATCTACATGTGCAATACAAATTAAGTGAGGTGCAACCACYGGCTTTTGCTAAACACAGTCCAACTCAATTATTTAATTTACTTTCTTTCCTCTTCCTTTCTAAAAAACTCCTCTTTGCCACCAACCTGGACCAGAAACTCTTGTATTATTATGAGTTTTGTCATAATTAAGCACACCTATTCTTCCCACATGAACTCATCGAAATCACCATTTATTACCTTGCTTTTCCTCTCATCAGCCAGGAACCAAAGTCTTAATATTAATGCCAAATAGATTTTCACAGGGAGAAATATGGAAACATTTTCCAYATGCTCCCTTCTTCCTGTGTCTTGCCTCTCACTGGTTGACAGGGCAAAGGAAAAACCCCAGAAATCTGAAGGCAATGTGTGATGCTCCTCTGGAAAGTTCTCAGTGGTGATGCAAGCAACAAAGAACCTGRGAAATAATCTCATTTGTTTTCTGGCTACCCTAAATAAGAAGGTTTAAATGTTGTAGAATTGGTAAATTAAACTAGAATCTGTTCGATACAAAATAAGTGAGGTGCAACCACCAGCTCTTTCTAAACACAATCCAATCCAATATTTAATTTACTTTCTTGGTATGTTACCCTTGTTGTCCCCAGTATCCTTCCTTTCAAAAATTCTCCTTTAACACCAAGGCTTCTAGAGGTAGATAGATAGATATAAATATAAATATAAATATAAATATAAATATAAATATAAATATAAATATAAATATAAATATTTACATGATAATCCCGCTTTCAAGTCACAGACAATTACCTTGGAAATGAGGAGATTTCTGTGCACATATAAGTGAAAAACTATCAAATACTAGACAGAGGAAAATATTAAATACCAGCCAAAGGCACACTTGCTCATTGTTGGAAGATGCCACATGAAATATGATGTCAATAAATACATTTCATTCCCTGCTATACATCAAAATAAGTAAAACCCGTCAGYAGCTTGGCTCAGCGACATGTGAGAATGCAAAATGGGAAAAAAAAAAMCCTGGAAATGTAGCTGCAAGTATTTAATACAAGACCCTAAATTTAATCTCGTTTCCCCTTTGCTGGCAGGGCAAACAGGAGGATGGGCAGATGCAGACTGTGTTTGCACTGGCTCTTTCAGTGAGACATTTGCCATCTGGTTTGTGGAGGTAAAGCGAGCGGGGAGAAAAAGCCAAAATCTCTCTTTGAATGTTAAACGAGTTGTTTCTGTTGGAGAGAAGATATTAAACCTTAAACTGCCTGGCTGGAAGGTTCCTTCTCTCCCCTTAAACAACCATTCACTTGTTAATACACCATTCAATTATAAGTAATGCAGAAGAGATGAGAAAATCCAATGACGCCGTTACATTCATCAGTTGAAATCGGAGGCCTCGTGTGCTGACAATGAATTGCAATTTTTATCTCAAGGTATGTGTGCTTACCCTGGCCAGTGCTCACTTCCAATTCCATAAACTCTTTTTTTTCCCCCCCCATTTCATGTATATTTATGAATAGACTATCACTGCCAAATTCCGAGCTTAGCTCTCCTTGCAGAGCTTAATACATATTCAAAAGTCACAGCTGTGACTGGGAGGAGATGAGGATTTTTTGTGGAAACCATTTCTTCCTCACACATCCAAACGTATTTCCTTAATTTATTGTCGCACGCTTGTTAAACCGTGGTTCAGATTCTTTTCCTGACACATGCTCCTGCAGAAGTTGGATTGCAGTTTGGGAGGTTCCTACAAGTGCAGTCCACACTGATTTAAAGAAGGATTTCCTTCAATCACGGGATACTGTGGGCAAAACACTGGCAAATGGCACTTGGTGCTTAACAAGAACACTTGGAAAAACGACAAAACTCCGCAATTATATCAACAAGCAGAGTGTTGATGACTCTCCCACAGTATCTGTGACAGTTATGGCTGCTCTCAGAAATTCCTAATTAAGGAACGCAGTAATAAGGATAAAGGATGACAACTGAAATTGATTTAATTCTGGAAAAAAATCCCTCTGTATACTACAGAATACATTCTTGCTTTAGAGATTTTGGGAAAAGCCAGGTTCTGGAAAAARAAAAAAAAAAAAAGGCAAATCTACTGTTTATCAGGCAGTTTTAACGGAACAAATGGCTTTTACCAAAAAATGTGGGGTTTGGGACCTGTAAAAGTCTGATGGTTCTCACAGGTTGGTGCCAAGGTCCCGTGCTGAGGGAAGGTTCTGTGGAAGCCAGTGAAGGGCAGTTTTTGGAACACAGAAATACCAACATTCTCTAAAAATGCAACAAAACATCCGATTTAAAATCTGATAAATCTCAGTTCAGCACAATCTAGGTTTGGATCTATAAAATAATGGGAATTTTCAAAGACAGGCTTTTCCTATCACCCACAAAATTTCATTGAGACAAAGGCAAGGAGACTTTGGGAGTGTGGTCAAAGGCTCACCCACCCCATGCCCCAAAATCCCATTTATTCCAGCAGGCTCAGATGTTCTGCCTGGCACAAGAGCTCTGATTTTGCAGAGTTACCACTGCCAGGGGTTCAATTGGGTTTGAAACCAAACGAGTTCAACCCCAACGAGCCCWGTGTGATTTAGGAATAACCAGGAGGGAGTTGGGAGAAACATGAACAGCCTGGAACCTCCTGCCTGCCCCAGACCAGCATCATTTTAGCAAATCTAGAACTCTCATTTCCTCTCCTAGGCTGGACAAACCCAGAGAGCAGCAATTGTGAAGTTACAACGAGATGTGCAAAGCATAAAACATCTGGCCCTGGGATCCAGGCCGTTGTGGAAAACAATCTGGCTGTAATGTTTTTGCATACTTTGCACATTTCTAATGGAATGGCACTATCTCTGCAGCATGGATTTTCCCAATATCATTTTCATCTGGTGCCTGAGCCAGAGTTTGTTAACCATCTGCATATGTGCAGCGTGGATTTTAAAAGTAATTATTTTTCTAGCAGTCCAAATTGCTGGTGCATAAAATAGCACATATTTTTCTTTTCTTTTTTTTTTTTAATTTCTGTGAAACTGCAGGAGGCTCCATAAGTCCTAAACCACCATTTTAGCATCCATTTGAATTTAGCTGTTGTGCAATTAAAAGGTTGGGTATGTGTGTTGTGTCTSGAAGAAACACAAACATTTGGCTTGAAGTTTGAAGGTCCCTCCCTGGTGACAATATTTGAAAGAAGAGGTTTTGAGGGTTTATTTTGATGCTTTTAGGGATGTATTTGGGATGGTGTCCATCCTGACCAAAGCCTCCAGAGACTGAATTCATCTGGAAATTATCCAGGTGGGGTTTTGCAGGGGAAGGAGCTTCAGACACGTGACTCTCTTGTCTCTACTTTTCCTACTGAATGAACACCACAGAAATTCTGATTTACAAAGGAAAAAACAATTTATACAGAAATTCTGATTTACAAAGGAAAAAACAACTACAACACGCAGTTAAGTCTGCCCATGGGTTCTGCTGCTGTCTTTACTGTTCTTTATAGTATTTTCTCTATTATTTGTTGTCTTTGTTGCTTTCTATGCTTATTTTATTTTTTGGAGGGAGATGAGCACTCAGTCTAAAGCYTTCCGTGGTATAATTTGTGATTTAAGCAATTAGAAATTGGTTTCTGAAATATTTACAWATATAAATAAAACAACTTAGTAAAAATGACTTGGCTTCAAAGGACAAATTTCGGTAGGCAGATTGATGGAGACAATAAAATTAAAGCTGCAGTTAAACCTTCATAACAGAAACCTCTGCAGAAAACAAAGTCAAGTCTAATACACATTTAAATTTTTCATGGATCCAAAACTGGATCATTTCTCTTCAGGACAGACATCAGCCCCCAAAAAAACCACTCAGCACAGCCCCAGACTGCCTGAGCTACACTGAACAGATCAGAAAGGTCAGAATGAGGCCAAATACCTCAAAACCACCGATAAAAATGGCTGSAGGTTCTTATTTTCTTTTATTTTGTTTTATTTCAGGCAGGAGGATGGCTGGCAGTCAAATCCATGTAATAATTCCTCTAAAGTTAGAAGGCTTCTGCTAAGTGAGTCCTGTGAAATGCTACACCTTCCTGGCCYCAGGCAAACAAATTTTTTCTGGTGGATAAACAACAACATCATCCTCCTAACACGTGTAAATTCTATTCCTTCATGCACAAATTCCATAATTATTTTTTCAGGCTTTGATAAACAGCATGAATTCTATATTATSCACAGTCCTCCCCTGTAATGAATAAATTTGCCTTTTTAAGTCTGCTGCCCTAATATCTAAAGAGGAAGGAAACACCAAGAGCAGAAATAGGAACTGTTTCAACAAGCTGGTTGTAAATAAGGTTAAAAAAATAACTGTGGGGGGAAAAAAAAAGGCAAAACCCCAAAAGTGTATTCAAAGTTTGATAATGATTTACAAACGAGACTATTCTAAATGCAACACCTCCAGACAGCTGTAAATTTGATCTCCAGCACTAACAACCACAGCAGTGATTTCTCATCAGGAATTACCAGCTCTATCATGTCTGGGATATTTTTTATTCATGGTTTTCTGTTTTTCTTTTCAGCATCCATTTAAACAGAGTTGCTTGAGGKTTTTTTTTGGATTAAATCAAGAAAACTGTACTGTGGTTCAATTTAAAGCAAATATAGAAATTAATARTTTTGTTTTTGAGCTGCCATTGCAATGGAATTCCTTGTCCTTATCAYGTGTTCACCACTGCCAAGAAAGTTTTGGTACCAGGGACAGAAAGAAAGAAAGAAAGAAAATACTGACTTTTTTCCCACTCTGCAGAAATTTGCTTGTGTTAATCTATTATTACTAATTATTATTTTGAAGATAAAAGTCCAAGAATATGGGATACATTTAAAATAATTTTCTCTTTAGCGCTAAACAAACCAAACCAGAGAATCCTAAAGAGCTTCCAGTCAAWATCTCCAAGTTTTATTCCTCTATTGTAGAAGATTCCCATTAAAAAGGAGACCAATCACGAGTGCAAAGAGAACTTAATGCACTTTAAAAATCAAATTATTTAGTTCTTTATGAAGTTATGAATTCTATTATCCCCACCATGGAAAACACCCAGGGAACACAAGGTGGTTTTGTGAACCTGCACCTTCTCAATGACACCATTGTTGCAAACCAAAATTTTCTTCTACTTTGCAAACCAACTTTTTCCCTTCAAAACTCCACGAGGGTATGGGAAAAAATGTGCAAACTTAACATATTAGTCAGAAAATCGATGTATTACAGCGATCTGACCAAAAAAACCCCCCATTTTATCAAACTATCTCTTTTTTGTGCAAAGGATAGTGTAAGCTGAGGTCTCTTTGTACTTTTCCCCTTCAGAGAAAGAAGTGTGGGGGGAAAAAAAGCCAGGAAATGAGAGTTTAAAAGCTGGTGATTCCCACCTGGCAGCTGCTTTGAGTGCTGCTCCAAAGGGCTGCCACGACAGTGCAAGGCGGTGTCACTGCTAATAGCATTTCATTAAATCAGCCTCTAATTCAATTACAGCTGTTCTCCATAYGATCACCTCGCTGCAGAGGGAGGATTTCCCTCTCCCCACATCTCAGGCAGCCCTTGTGTGCAGCAGGGCTGTGCAGCAGTGCCACACTCCCAAACCTCTGCTCACATCCCCCAGAGCAACTCAACTCAACTCTTCAAAGATGAGCCTCTTGTTCGGCTTTGTTGGTTCCATTCTCCTTTCTTGGCTTCCYGTTTGTTTTGGGATCACWRAATCAYTGGAGTGGGAAAACACCTCCAAGRTCATCAAGTTCGACCTTGTGCCCAATCCCCACCGTGTCCCCAGGAGTGCCACATCCAGGAATTCCTTGGACACTGGATGGGGACTCCAAACCCCCCACCCTGGGCAGCCCCTGCCAATGTCAAATCACCCATTCCATGGAGAAATTCCTCCTGATGTCCAAGCTGACCCYGCCTGGCCCAGGGGAATTCTCTTTTTCTCTCTGCATACAGTTCATTGTTCACAAGAAAAGGAGGGGTAGGGGAGCCTTGCCTCAATCTCACGCTTCAAACAATAAAAGAGAGTTTAGCTCTGACCTGTCACCTCAGGGGTTTTATCCTCTCCACACAGAAGAACAACACTCAGTATCAATCATTACATTTTTATAGAAATACACTTCTTCTGACCTTTGGATTGCCCACATTTCGGGGATGCCCCTTAGGGCACACCAGTGCTGGAAAACAAAATGAAAACACCACTAGAGAATAGAAACAGAATTGTTTGGGTTGGAARGGACCTTTAAAGATCATCCAATGTCACCCTTGCCATGGGCAGGGACACCTTCCACTGTCCCAGGCTGCTCCAAGCTCCATCCAGCCTGGCCTTGGACACTGCCAGGTTCTCTCTCCTCTCTCACAACTCAGCCCGTTTCCTTTCAGGGACCAGTGACTCCAGCTCAGGGAAGGGCAGGATGCTGAGCACCCTCATTCCAACCCCCTGCCCCAAACCAGTGGCTGTCCCCAAGCCAGTGGCTTTCCTTCTGGAACCCAGTTGCAAAGTCAAGGTTTTGTACACCACCAAGCTCCTTGTTCCTGCAAGACTACCCATCAAAGAGCATGAAATTATTACAACTGACAGCTCCTTACAGATGTGGAGACTGCATTCTTTTCTGTGTTTTAATCTAAAAGCCAAAAACAATTCTGTGAATGTCCAGGGGTAGGGAGGTTACAGCAAATTACGAGCAAACTAAGCAGGCAGGCATCTGCTGAAGGGGAAGTGGTGAGAGTGGAATGTAGATATTTTCACTTCGATTCGATTAACTTCAKTTTTTTGATTAATTCATATTAACTTTCCGAGCATCCCTGGTGTGGAGGAGTCCCCCGGGAGCTTGCAGGAATGTCACTCCTGCTGCTGTAGCAGCTCCTGTCACTGGAGGGCACAATGCTGCTGCTGTAGCAGCCCTGCACAGCCTCAGCTCAACGATTTTTGGCTAGATAACATTTTTTTTTTCCTTTAAAAAAAAAAAAAATCCCTTCAAATTATCTGAATGCTCAGGTCTTCCTTTTGTAGATCTCTGACTGCTAAATCGTGCAAGGAAAAAAAGAAGGAAAATCCCCCAAAATAACGAGTTGAAAAAAGCCCAGAGTTTTTATTTCCTGCGTGCTGCTCCAGACAGTGTAACTATTCATTAACTTTAAAGCACACAGTTTAAAATCCTGTTTTTCTTTTGGTCTCGGCTTTACATCCTGCAGTTCCTTTAGCCCCAAACCAAATCCCTGGCTCTGATCCTACGGTTAATATGAGGAAAATCAGGCTTCCATCCATTYAGGCTGTTATGCTTATTCAGCATTTCCTGTTGATACTTGAGGAAAAAACCTGACCCAGGTAAAGCTCCTTCTCATGGATATGGCCTTGAACCCAAAGAAATCCTTTTCCATTGTGTCTGGGCTCCTCTGGCAGAGCTCTCTGGGCTCTTGAGCATCCAGACAGTGTGAAACACTGAACTGTGGAGCAAATTACAAAAGAATTAAAAGKGAAAAAAAATCCTAAACGTTAAAAGCACACAGATAGAAATACTAAAGCAGAGAAATCCCTGACACCACCTGTCYTATGCCACCCCTGTGTTGCATATTGGGGAAATTCAGCTCTCTGTGCTCCTGCCAGCTTCCTCCACAAGATGGGGGAGACCTGAAGGAGGAGACCACAAAGGCAAATGCACAAATTCTTCCAGAAAGGGCCCTCTGTGTGGTTCCCCCTCCCTGCCACAGCCTGGGAGATGCAAATTTGAGCCACCCAGGGCCAGGAAATACGTTTCACAACGCCGATGGTCTCCTCAGTGCTTTTGAAATCCTATTGTGACCCACGGCTTGGAACAGTAGGACACAACTACTGGAGAAGCTTTTTGGAAAGCAATTTCATTAGCACACAATATTGGCCTGACTCTGCCTGAAAAGTCAATGGTAAAACTCACAGTGATTTTAATGAGAGAAGAAGTAGGTCAGTACTGGAAAATCTCATGCACAGCCTTTATATTCTGTCACTGGTGCCTTGTGATTCCCCAGAGGAAGAGGAATAATTCTGAATCTCCACCAGCAAAGCAGGGAAGTTTTGCTGCTCGGGCTGGGGTTTTGCTCCCTCTGTAGAAAAGCCCTTTACAGCATAAAGCTCAGCTGTGACACTTGTTAATAATGGCAAATACTTTGTTGTTGTCCCAGTATTTCAGACCGACTCACTGAAACAAGTCTCCTTTAAAAAAACCAAACCCCAAAGAGGCCAGTGTTGATAGAGTTTAGATTAAGATATCTCAGAGTCAGTGTAACAGATATAAGAGTTGCTGGAGGACACACAAATGCCAAGAATTCCCTGTCTGTCCCTAAAAGGATCAACTCTTAATTCCCTGCCCAAATCAGTTTATGACACAGCCTGTCCTGTGCAGACTCGGAGGATTCTCAGCTCCATTGACAGAGTTTGTTTTTGCCCAGAATGTGTCACTGGATCCCACAGCCCTCCCAGYCCCGAAGGCTCCATTCATTCATCTCCCATCATTTCCCCTGCAGGCAAACGAGGAGATTCACAGCTGATCATTCGGGCTGGTTGTTCCCTAGCTGGGTTTCCTTCCCAGCCTTTTCACATGCCCARCGATGTCCCACAAACTGCTCGGCCACAGGAACAAATTCAAACACTCCAAACCACTTCAGACTGGCAACCTCCTCCAGCTGCTGGATGTCCCTAAGCCATCCCMAAACTGGCACTGACATCAGGCCCCTGTTTCCAAAGCCTTCATGGAGGTTTCCAGCTCTGGCTCTGATATCCCCAGTGCTGGGCACTCCAACCCTGATCCCACTGCAGGTTCCCCAGCACAAAGAAGGAGCAGCATTCCCTGCAAAGCTCGGATTTATTGCACAAAGTCTGTCCATGGCTTGTATCCCCCACTGTGTCCCCAGGAACTGTCCTGCACTTAGGGAGAGTCACCAGCCCACTTGGTCAGCCCTGGGAGAGATAAACTGGGGGGAAAGCAGGTAAATATAAACTCGAGAAAGAAACAGGTAAATATAAACTGGGGAAAGAACTGGTAAATATAAACTAGAGAAAGAGCAGCTAGATATAAACTAGGGAAAGAAACAGGTAAATATAAACTGGGGGAAAAGCAAGTAAATATAGTAAATGTAACCTGGAGAATGAACTGGTAAACATAAACTGGAGAAGATAGATATAAACTGGGGAAAGAAACAGGTAAATATAAACTGGGAAAAGAAGTGGTAGATATAAACTGGGGGAAAAACAGGTAAATATGATCTGGAGAAAGAAATAGGTAGATATAAGCTGGAAAAAAAGCGAGTAGATATAAACTGCAGGTCTGTCCTTCAAGGTCACATAATTCCCTTCCAGAACTGCATTTCCAAAGCATCAGCTTCCCAACAGTGAAGAATAGCACAACAGAACATGTGAAATTGGATAAACATGGCTAATTCCCAAGGGAATCATAATTGTGACAGTGAAATATGACGGTTTACTAGGTCAAATACTTTCCTCAAAGAAACATGCTTGAAAATTATATTGAAAGCTTGACTTGGACAGATTGCAGGGACCTGGTCCAACACTATGGTCAAAGATATTTTTTCCCTGAAGAAATCAGTCACTGCRCTACACAGGGCTTGCATGGACACAAAAATAAATTAACGTATTCTGYTTTATCTTCCTGTGTTAACATCATTAACTAAACCATATTGGAATGTCAATCAGGTCTTTTGTCCGTGTTTGCTCGTAGTTCATGAGGTTTTAAAAGACAATCTGAAAAAGTTTAAAAGTTGAAGTTAAAAACTCAAAATGTTAATACTGAAAGTATTTTTAAAGCACCATCTGTAGATAAATTGCACCTGAGAAAGGAACATTTTCTATTCAGCAGGTAAGACCCTTATTACATATTAAAGATGGAGTGTAACTTTGTTTTAATGGAGTTTAATCTTTTCATGCTTAGGGATCATTTAAATAGGTCACAAAAGGTCACCCAATATTCTAGGCCCCTGACCTTTGCATTTCCMTCCTCAAATGACCAAATTACGGCRTTGCTTGRTAAAATTTCTTGACATAAATAGTTYGCAAAGGAATCAYGAGAATATAGGAGTAGAAAGAATCACCTGGTAGTAAATGTTCACTCCTCTGTCCAGCTGAGGTTATGAAATTCCCAGAAGCTCATAAYAATCCCAAAACATTCAGAATATAARCCTGGAAGCCACAGAACTCTGCTGGACCACAGGACGACGAGCAGGAGAGCTCAAAGGTGCTGCCACTGCCTCAGAACCCTCCAKCAGCAGCAGATTTCACAGCTGGGAACACCTGGATGGCCAAATTATCTGGGGATATTTGTGCTCACTCACCCAGCTCTGTTTTACAGAGGAAATCCTCTGTTGCTATCAGCATAAACAGGAATTTTGTAAATAAAAAGGATTTCATTGAAACATGAACAACCTGGGCTGGTCTGGGCCCTTGGCAGAGGGGTGGGTGGAGATGAGCTTTAAGGTCTCTTCTAACTCAAACCATTCTGTGATTCCATGACCATATAGATAAAATATTAATCACAAATGAAGCACCAGATCAATTCCAGTTGGATATCATTATCCACAGCCATCCAGATGTTCTGGAAGTGATTCATTAGATACATTCTGTAACTATAGAGATAAGGAGTGAAACTGGAGGTCTGGAACACATTTTCCTGGCCAGGTCAGGATGTAAAATCTTCAGATATGAGCAGGTCAGTGGCCACAGACACTTGCAGAAGATAATCTGATATCTTGGCAAGCTGRTGCATACATTAAAACACAGAAGAGGTAAGAGGATGGAATTTATTTTAAAAAAACAACAAAAAGAAAGGTGCTGGCAGCTGCACAATGTCAGCTGTATTTGTAATAATAAAGCACTTTCTGGTGAGCACAAACCCCCACAATTTGTAGCAATTAATCCAAACCCCAAGCTAAGTCAGTATTGCTAGCCAGGGGTGATAACATGAGCATATTTCTTCAGCAGGACATCATCCATTCCTGTTTTTCTGGCCTACAACATTCCTGCTTACATTCTTCCATGGCATCTGAATTTGGATCTGACCTACATCCCACTCCACCCTCAAAGCACAAGAGCTTCTCTGGACACCATGAAATGTCAACTTTTGGCCACACTGAGCTTTGACATTGGATAAAAGTAGCTTTTTTTTTATTGCCTGCACTGAATTSTCACCTCAAAAGTGCCCTTTTGGAGAAAAATATTTAAAGACATCCAGCAGCAAAGTGTAAGAAAAGAGGGTTCTGCCCTTCCCTGGGCCTGTTAAAATCCTGCTGAACCACCGATTACTGGAGACTCCTCCAGGGTAAAAATTAAAGTTCCTTGTAAAAGATAAAGAAAACTGAAATTTCATATTAATATCAACAGACTTTGATCTAGCAATATATCTACCAAATGTTATTCCAGTATCGCCCTCTAAATCTCTGTCTCCAAAACGATGTGGATTGTCGGGACTTCATACATAAATTTATAAGGGACCGTCTTTAATTTCATGCAAATGACAGTCCTAAATGGCCCTAGTAAAATACTCATTGTCTTCTGCTCTCATAAATTTCAAACTTCTTCCAGTTTATCATGAACTCAGGGGATGAATCACATTCCAACTGTGCTCATCACACACTGCAGTGGCCTTGGCCTTGCACCACGTTCCTATGCTGAAATATTAAGTTTCAACCCCAAAAAAACCCCCAAAAAGTTGATATTCAGCAAAAGTTTTGGTTATAAAAATAAAATTTTCTATAAAGTTGGGAAATTAAATGTTTCRGTGTGGTCTAAACGAATCTGTTATTTGTGTGCTTGGGGACCTGGGTTAGTGGTGGCCTTAATGGTTGGACTTGATGATCTTGGAGGACTTTCCAACCTTAATAATTCCACACTCAGTTCAAATTGATGATTATTTTGGAGCCCCATACCCTGCACTTTGAATAATTTGTCAGCTTGAGGGTTTTGTCCAGCAATCCCATTTCTCTTATGGCAGTCTCTACAATCCTTCACCAAAAAAATTTACAATGTTTCCCTTCAAAGTATTTCCTCAGATGAAAAAAACCCAAAATATTCTAGTGGCTTTATGCAGAAAGATCTGTCTTCAGAACACAAGAGTAAGAAACCAAAGGATGTCCCAGCTCCACTCCTGCCATCCTACAGATTTCCTGACCAGGTGGTGATAACAAATGTCACTGAGTGGATCCTGTGGTGGGGTGTGAACTCACTGGGACCCAAACATGGCCAGAATTTGGAAGATTCCAAACTAACAGCTGACTCCTAATGAGTCCATTTCCATGCTAATTATCTCTCAGGGTTAAAAAAGGACCTTTGAGGTCACCCAGGACAAGGTTTTGAGTCTTGCAATGCACCCAGAGCTGTGACCTGCTGTAAGAGCTGGCTCACAGTTATAAATAGCTCAACCCAATTAGCACTGGAGAGGTTAATTTACTACATTTAGGAGAAGCAACTCTCCATCTGAGCCACCTGCAGAGCTTTGGTGGCTTTAGGGACGTGAATCACACCCAGCAAGGACCTCACAGCTCTTAYTCTACATCATTACACAAATTCTGCTGTGAACTTTTAGGGCTGAGAAGGTCAGAAATGAAGGTTCTGCTGCTGCTAAAGAGACTCAGTTGATTCATAAAACCCACAGCCTCAAATCTTTCCATAAAAACATCCCAGAGGTTGGCCTGGGCAGTCACCACTGTGGAATTAGGAGCTGGAATTACTACGTGGATGGTTCAAGGCCCACATGAACACAAGCAGTGAATTCCCCAAGGTCATGACAAGAGGAGGTGACCTTGGGGGGGATGCAGRGCCAGCCCAGGAGCTGTGACTGTGCCCAAAAATAAATTATTCCTTTTCAAAAAGAGGCAGCAAACCAGTGGCAGRAATGGACAGGGCTGGGACACCWCAKGGAACAGAATAAAACCAGAACAAGSCAAATTCACCACRGAGAACAYGASACATGAAAAGGCCAAACAAACCATGACTAAGGAACTGCAGGAAATGACCACAAGGCTGGACATGCTCCTCTTTCCCGTTTACCCACAGAGAGATTAAAAAATGAGACATTTCTTAACCACTGCCTGATGACTTTCTTTCAGAGTAAGGATGTTGTGGTCCTTCTGCATTAGGATTRCACTGCTCAAAATGTAGTTGTGAGTGCAAATCTAAGATTTGGTCTTTAAAATCATTCTTTTAGGTTGATGACAGTTGTATCACACGAAGTCTCTGTGTCCTAGCAACAACATAACTCTTGCTAAACTCAGGCAATTGGAAAATCAGTCAAATTCAGACACAATTAAGATTAAATGTCATAACTGGCAATGTATGAAAAATACTATGCCTTCCCAATTTAAGGGTTTTTTTTTTTTATTCTCCTCTCCATATCTTTCGCAATGATTCATGCGATGACATGAGTAATACATGGAAATAAATGAGAATTGACTTTCGCTAAAGTATCTGAATATAGAACATTAGTTCTTCTCTAAGCATGTCTGGGTGCAGTTCCCATGCCCCTCTGAACCAAACACACACAGCTGATAAAAAGCACAAAGGTATCCAAGCTCCAGAGTGGGCTAATTTTAAACTTAAATCACATCCTAAACCTCTTTCTAAGACTAGAGTTCACTAATTTTCTCCTGACCAAATTTCAACCCAACACAGTTGCACATTTTGGACAAATCTTTGTTCATCTGCCACTGAAAGAAGGTAGATTTTAATTAGAGATGAGAAATAAATCCCTCCCAGTGAGGGTGAGGAGGGCCTGGCACAGGTTGCCCTGAGAGGCTGTGGCTGCCCCATCCTTGGAAGCATCTTTCCCTTTAGGAAATTCTGTCAGGAATGAAGTGGCTTTGTTTTATTTCTCTTTTATGACGTATTTTCCAGCAGTTTTCCCTTTACCACAAGTTTTGTAAGCAAAGGATCTCTCCTGTGATCAATTTGTTCTCTCCCATTTTCACCTGTTGTCTCCCTCCCTGCTTATTCTTCTTCCAAAACAATTTTTTATTTAGGGAACGGAACAATCTTGATATGGAGAAGCCACAGCAATTGCTCATCACCGACATTAACCCAGCTTTGCAAATTAAGATCACCTTAAATGAGCAATGTATCCTCATGATCCAACATATGCTTCCTGTACCATTTTTAGTCAGGAATGATCCCATCATATCTGTTTCCTTATGCTTCTTTCCTGATTTAATTTCCTGAAGGGAAAGACAGTTTCCCAACCTTCTCTTCCAATCCCATCTGGACACTCAGCTCATACCTGGTGTGCAACTTCCAGGGTTAAATGGATTCTGGTTTAGCCCTATCAATACTGTCAATCACATCCCTGACATTCATCTTTTGCTCAGACTGAGATATGATCTAAATCTTCCCTTATCTCTGGATTCCAATAATCCCTCCCTGATAAATTCTGATCTCAGAATCCCTCCAACAGTAAAAACCAGAGCAGGTTTCAGCATCCAGCTGGGTGCATATGTGATCTCCTGACTTCCAGGGTTCACCACAGCAACTCTGCTTTTTCATTTGCAGCAGCTCCTGTGCAACCTTGCTGGGCAAAGAAGGTTTTCCATAGAAGATTTCAATGTGTGTGTATGTCTTATATCTGCCTTCACATCCAGGTGTTCCTTGGACACCTCTCTGGGCAGCCCCTTCCAGTGTCAAATCTCCATTTCCAGGAAGAAATCCCTCCTGATGTCCAACCTGAGCCTCCCCTGGCCCAGTTTGAGGCCATTTCCTCTCATCCTGTCCCTGTTCCCTGGGAGCAGAGTCTGACCACACCAGGCTACAACCTCTAATAAGAGGATTCTGTGGAAGCCAATGAAAGAGGGATTTTTTTTTCCCTAATTGTCTTAACAATAGGTTAAGAACGAACATGAGGAAGACCTAGAAAATTCATCTCAGCTCATATGCAAATTCCATCAGTGGCAAAAGCCCTGGAGATGTGGTTTGCAGACACTACATGATCTCCCATGCTCCCTCTGCTCTTGGATAAATTTTCACCCTGCTTGAACTGTGTAAAAAATATGCATAAAGAAGCAAAGGGGAACACTGGAGACCAGAAAAGCAGCCATGCTGTGATTAAATATGAATGGCAATGCCAAAGCTTCTGATGGAAGGAAAGCAGAAAAATCACTGCAATTAAGACCAGGAACACAAGGTAAGGCATCCTCCTCCTCTGCAGATTTCTGATAGTGTGAGGAGAGTTTCCAAGGAGAAAGCTAATATCACTGTAATCCTTGCTTTTCCCAGTAAAATATATATGTTTTTGTAGAACAGGATTCACTTCTGAAGCTGTACCAACAAGTAAATTATTCATAAGGGAAGAGATAAAAGACAGAACATTTCACAGAGTAAAATATTTAGACTCCCCTATCTCTGGCAGTGTGATCACACTCGCACTAACTGGGCGGACTGGGAATCAAAATGAAGCTCAATTAAGTGGTACAAACTATGCATATAAAATACATCAAGCTGAGAAAAATGACAGCTCTCCTGTACCTGTGTTTCATCTTTCACGTTGAACCAGTTCAAGGAGAACTAAGCGAAAATGAAATTAATCAGTGTTCTAACATTGTGCTACTTATCAATATGTGAGTGCAACACCTCAATAAAACAGGATGCTTAAAGGGCTGCTAGATGTATCAATATTCAATTACACAATGTTAATAAAGCCATTAAAAGAGAATTAACAAGGGGTTTACTCAGGAAGTATCTCTGTCTGACATTAGGTGGCTCTTTAAACATTTTCTAAAGAAATACAGTAAAAAGCTATTAAAATATTTATGCAATGCTTGCATTAGTTCTGTTTAACTGGCACAGCAGCAATAATATCAGCAGTTTTAAATGCCCTGCTTCTCAGCACCACGATTATCCACTAGTTACGAGAGAGAAATAAATTCCCAGCCTTAGAATTTTAATGCTTTTCATTACAAAGAAAAGATCTCCAAATCCTTCATTAAAGCTCAGAGCCTCACTAAAACTGGATAATTCCAACTCTTTGCTGAGGAACCAATATCAGAGCATGCTGCAGCAGGAACTGGGCTGGAGATTGCCACCGAGGCTCCTGCCTGCCCAGGTAGCCTCAAAGGAAAGTTGAGTTTTGCCCCAAATCTTTGAGCTCAGGCCTCACAGGCAAAGCCTTCCTGGAGAGCTCCGAAAGCAAAGGCAGATTATTTCATTCCAAGAGATTGTGCTGCTGCAGCACTTCTGGGCTCCTGGCTCCTCCTCCATCCCCCAGTAACAAAAAGCCTCCCAGGACTTGTTAAATTAGCCAACGTAATGAAGTCCAATTCTGTGTTATTTGCACAGGGACTGGAAAAGATTTCGTGTTTCCATGTACATAAACAAAACCTGGCTCAGCACACCAGGGAATTAAGAGGTTTATAAAATATAAAAGATGTTCACATTAATCTGTTAAACAATTCATTCTCTACCCTGCCCTTTCCTACTACATGAATTCATTACTTATAAAAATATATGTATTTGCTGCTGGCTCTTTTTTGCTGCTGGTGACTGGCCCCCAACACCTTGGGGCTTTCTGGGGGGACACTGATGCTGCCCCTGGGCCACTGGGGCTGGTGGCACCAGCACTGGAAGAAAAGGAAGGTGCAAATGTCCTCCCTCAGAGGTTTTTGTGCATAACAATGCCAGCCGTGCTGCAGGAAGGACAGGCTGCCCCATTGATCTGAATTAAATTTTTAGGGGCTGTGGGAACAAAACAGATGAATTCACATCCTGGCAAATCCAAAAGAAAGCAGTTCCTCTGATGATGCCCTGACAGTGCTGAGTATTTTTCTTCCAGGAATTGCTAAGCTCAGGGAAAATGCTGGTTTCTTGCAGGACAGGTTGGGCAAACTTCATCAACATAAATCCATTTTTACACTGAGGCACCCACAACTCTTCCCAAGGACCTAGTACAATTGGGATTGATATTCCTCTAAATTAGTATAAAAATCCATATTCCTCTTTGAAAAATAACAGCCACCGATTATTTAACAAGATCAAACAGGTGCTACCAAGTAAAAGCATCTTAACAAGAACKGGCTTTGTTTTCCTTTTCAAAAGGTCATTGGATCAAATCACCAGGCCTCTGAGCTCAAAGGAAGTCAAAAACATGCCCTGCCTGAACATTATGCACAGAATCCTTTGGGAAGAAATTAATTTGCCACAATTTGCATCCACAAAACAAAGTGARGAAGATTTTAATGATGATGCAGCTCCTCTATGAACAAAAATTGTATTAATCCAACCCAAAAGCAAGTGAAAACAGCAGCTACTTGCTCCTGACTGCTTTGTTTTCAGAAGACACTAATAACTACCCACTTCTCTAATAAAACAATTAAATCTTTCTAGCACATCCCTTCCTCTCCTCCACAAATATTTTTGTTTTAGAAGCATTTATTTTGCAATCATTGCTGGATTTTATGCTACCTCAACACTATGACCCAGCTAATAAAGTGATATTATTTATTTGTATTTGGGGGKTTTTTTGCTGCTTATATAAGGGTAAGAGATACATTCAATTTTTTGTTCCTTGTGTAGAAGAAGCCCTGCTTTTTCCTAGGTTAGATTTTTATTTGTCCAACTGATGCCTT
>QVAJ01000095.1:1444104-1473810 GCA_003546035.1 Mixornis gularis
TGACCATTTTAAGTTCACCTTGAGTGTAGCCCTGGTCAGGCTCCTGTCCTGTCCTTTCAATAAATCTCTATTTTATTCTCTTGCTCTGTCCAGTCTCTGTTCCAGCTCAGCCTTCCCAAGGCAYCCCAACTAAAAGCTATTAAAGRAKTCTGTGGAACTTGTTAAACTGTTGTAGCTTCCAACAATTCAGTCTTCAACAAGATGAGTTTTAAATCTAATCAAATGATATGAAACCTAACAGGCACCCAGTCCTTTATGGGAGATTCGCCCATTTTTCAGCCAGATGCAAGGGGTCTGATCACTGTTATTTTCATATTTATGGTAGAGCCATCATTCATGCAGTGAGTGCAAGGGTGTCCCTTTCAAAGGCCAGACCCAGCCAGGAGACACATCCAACACAGGAAACACCACCAAGAGACAAATGTGAGATTTCTGAGTCACCCCAACACATTTATTAAGCCCCGAGTTGTGCTTTTACAACTGGTCTCCATCAGAGATATTTCATCTGTTAGCAGAGCGTCATCCCTCCTAATGACTCATAATGCAGCCTCATTCCATTGAGCTTGATTTCACTGCCTCATCAGCCTCTTGTTCTCCAGGGGCAAAGCTGCTCTTTTCAGCATGTTCAGCCCACAGAGAAGTGGCCATTAACTGCAGCTCCTCATTATGTAAGAATCAGCTAATCAAGACTGACCAAGACATAACTGATGTTGTGATTGAGGAGAGGGAGACATCTGCTTGGAATTATCCAGCCCGCCGTTTCAAAACTGATAAGGCATTTACTGCCTTGGTGCTCAATTAGAGCGGGGATAAATGGGTTTGGGGGGCGGCTGGGGGAATGTGGAGTTTGCTTCASCAATGCCTTGGGAGGGGGAGAGGGATGGAGGGCACAAAGGGCAAGCAAGGCCCAGTGCTGAGCAGAAAAGGCAGAAGCTGTCTGCAAACCACGTCAGCACGAGGCACAGCTGACAGATTCTGAGCTGTGTTTGAGGGGCTGTGTGTAATGYAAAGAAAACTGTCATTTCCATGGTTTTCAGGCTAAGTTGTGAAAATATTTCTACTTCCATTTCCTAACTCCCATCCAGTTGTGTATTTTATTTTTTTTCTTTATCTAATATCCAGAGTGAAACTAACATTCAGATGTATCAAATTCATTTCTGATGTGAATGGGAAGCCATTCCCCTGAAGTCAGAGTGGGTTGTATGGAAGCATTCCTGATCAATTTGGTGATGGAGCTTGCTTTTTTATTCCTAAATGTCACATCTACCTTTTCTAAAGCCAAAAGTTTATGTGTTTTATTATCAGAGCGCAGGAGATACGTCTTCTAATTCTTTCTTTTTAGAGGAAAAAACTGTAATAAAACATGACCTTCTAATACATAATCTGTAACAGAATATGCTGGGCAGATAAAATATGTACCATGACAAAGACTGCATTGAAACTGAACCCGAACTGGGGCTGCAAGTGAATATAACTTGTTTCCTTTAGGGAAAAGAAGAGCATCAGATAGGAATAGGACACTGTGCTTTTCCTGGATCGACCAACACTGGAAATATGTGGGGCAGATGAAGGAACAGGCAGGCTCTGCTCCCCTCCCCAGAGGACTGGGAAGCACAAATTGCCAGGAACAGTCCCATCCCATTCCGGGGGATCATTCCAGTGTTCTCRAATTCCCTTATTCCTACAAAAGGCACACTTCCACACACAGCCAGGAGGAGCAGGTAGCAAGATAAAAGCACAGGAATAAATTGGACCCATTTCTTGAAGGAATCTGTCTGGATTACTGAGGCCAGACATCAAAGAAAGGCGGGGGGGGGAAAGCACCCTCTTGCCAAGCTTATGTTTCCATATATGTATTTCCTCCCCACTCTCCATACAGACTCTGCTTTTTGCATCAAGCCCTCTTGGCTGATATCGCAGCACTTCGCTGCTTTTCATCTTCAAAATGTGAACAAATTCATCCTCGAGGGTCTCAAAATGTGAACAAATTCATCCCCGAGGCTCTGCTGGGAGGAAATGAGATAAATAAATGCGGGGATCTCTCCCTCCATCCCTGCGGGGTTGGCTGGGACAGGGCGCGAGCACCTCCCGGACCCGCACGCTCCGCAGGCAGGGATGGCTTTGGGTTCCTCCAGCAGCACTTTCTGCCATCCTTGGAGCCCTGAGAAACTGCTCTGTCACTTGGAAAGGAACTGACATTTTCTGGAAAGAGTCTCAAATTCAGCATCCAGCAAAGTGTCTGCTTCTCCTCTGAATTCAGCCCCGTACACAGGAAAAAAATCTTGTCTTCAAATACCTTTCACCTGCCCTTTTCTTACTTTCTTCCCTAATTTTTTTTTTTAACTATTCTTATTCTAACTTTTCCATACCCTTTTTTTTTATTATTTTTTGAAGAGGCAAAGCTCCCCTAAGTGCAGAGAGGCAGCTGTTGCAGCAGCAGCTCTGCAGACATGCCTGCAGCCTGAGTCACGCACATGGAAAAGGAGCCGACATCGGGGATGTTGAATCGGATCCTGCCCAGAGAAACATCCAGGAATCACACTCTGCTCTGGACACACATTCACTCCCTTCCCCTGCTTTCCCTCCTCTTTCCATGGATTTTGTAGCAGAGGAGGACTCCAAGGTTTTTAGAGAAGGGTCTGTGCACATTGGCCACCTTCCCTGCAGCCCTGGCAGGAAAGAAATGCTTGAAAATGCTGAAGGCTGCCCTAGTGTGCCTATGGAAATTCATACACACCAGGAAATCCCTCTCAAGGGAGCTTGGAAAAGGGGGGGAAAAGGGAAAATAAAGGAGAAAAAATGAAAGAAGGAAGAAAGAAAAAGGAGATAAAAGAGAGACAGGTGAGATGAACATTTATGTGGAAGTTCCTGCACTCAGTTTCTGACTGAGATCTTTAAAGGAAACTGAGGCATGAACTCTTCATGAGAACAGCATGACCAGTGTCTCCTTAGCCCCTTAAAAAAACCCTACACTCAGTTTGTGATACAAATTAGTTCTTCTAACAACTACCGATATACAGCCTTAGAAGAACCATAGCCCAGGACCTCAAAACACAAATTTTGTGGGGCAGATGCAAGGGGAAGACTTTTATCTAAACTCCACGACCACAACAAGGGGAACCTGCCAAACCTTAGGATTCAAAGCACGTCTGTGACAATATTATCAGGTCTTTGCTTTTGGTTGTTGTTTTTAAAAAAAAAACATGACAAAGCAGAAACAAACTTGAGGACATGAATCCTAAGTATTAGAATGAAAGACGTGATAAAAAGAATCTTAAATCTTGCATCTTGCTACTTCAATTTTTTCTTCTGTTGTGATATCTCTCCCCAGTTTGTTCTGACGTGGACACACATTGCCAGGTCCTCCTCCTCCTCCTGCTCCTATTATCTCCCTTCTGCTAAATCCAACCCCCAGCTAAAATCCCAGAGGGCAAACTCAGGGAAGGGGCAATTCCATGAGTCATACAAGCATGGAATGGTTTGGGTTGGAAGGGATCTTAACAATCACCTCACTCCACCCCTGCCACCGGCAGGGACACCTTCCACTATTTCAGGTTTCTCCATCCAACCTGGCCTTGGACACTTCCAGGGATTCAGGGGCAGCCACAGCTTCTCTGGCCTCCCCCCTGCCAGGGCCTCCCCACCCTCAGCAGTGATTTGAAAACTCATTTAAGCCCTCCCTGTGTTTCTGAAGCCGGAAAACAATATTCACAAGCGTTTCTGAAAATCAGGAGAATCCTCTGGGTCTGGCCCGGTCTCTTTTCAGGTGTTGTGAGGAGGAGCTCAAACCCTCCCTGGGCCGTGCTGGGGCGGCAGAGCCGAGCTCAGCATTTTCCCCTCACTGCTTTGACACGCTGCTCACTCTTGTCAGAAACAAAAAACAAAACAAAAAAAACCCAAGAAGCACAAGGGTTCTGAAACCCAAGGAGCAGATAGAAAAACCACGTGAGGAACCCTGGGGAGGTTTGTGAGCCAAGCCTGGCTCCAGCTGGAGCCTCCCATCCTTCTCCTGCCAACCTGCACAAGGGCCTGGGACACGCGGCGCTCCTCGCCACGCGGGCTGCACTATCAGCAGGAGATTAGGAGGTTTCCAGAAGGTTTTTATCTCCTGCCTCTCTCCCCTGGTTATGAATTTTCCCTCCTGGAGGACTGCACGYGTCGGTGTGCTGGTTGTCAGGGCGCTGGGGCTGAGCTCAGCTGCCCGCAGAGGGAGGGGACAACATTCCTGCTCTGTCCCCACAGCCAGCCCTGCTGCCGACCTCTCTGCTGAGCCACGGCGAAGGGAAGTGCTGAAAACCTCACATTCTGCACGGCAAAGGGAGCTTAAAACACAGCTCAGGAAACATTGGAGTCTGCTGCTGCAGTGTATTCAGAGAGTGGAACCTAAAGCAGGCTGATTCTATATTAAATTTATTAACATTTGCCTATTGTTTTTACATCTTTAATTGGAAGGGACAGCCCGGGATTGCTCTGACTGACAGAGTGAAAAAGTAAAAACCTTGGGTTCACTTGGCTCAAAGCTGCCAGCTGGTGACACTCTGGAAACTCAGGAAAACACTGGTGGCAGAGAAACCAGCAYCTGTCCCACCCATCAGACAGATTTTGTTTTCTCTGTGAACAAGGTCTGGAGTTCTGCAGAACACACCCAAGTGTGAAACTTCCCACATCTCAGTTTTCCCAGAGAAAAGGGTTTGATCCCTCAGTCCTTCCCTCGTGCCCAGGCTGCAGGGCAGGGGACAGAGCAGCACTGACTCCCCTGACCCCAAGTGTGCCCCCAAAACCAGGGTTTGGGGKGTGAGGAGGACACAGCCCTCTCTTCTCTCCAGGGAATTTGGCACAGCTCCATTATCCTGCTGTTTTATGGGCATGGGAAGAAAAGGCTGAGCTTGAGAGACATGACAGCCACAAAAATGTCTCAGAATTTGTATTTCTGAGTCTTTTTATCCTCTCCCCCCTTCCAGCGTGTTATAGCAGCATATAAATATCTTCTTTCACTGCTCCTTTCTTTTGGGGTATTCTTGTGAGGAGTTGGAACTCCTTATGGGGAACTTCTCATGTTTATGGGGGTTGGAACTAGGGGATCTTTAAGGTCCCTTTCAACCCAAGGCTTTCTATGATTCTGTGATTGTAAGAAGATAAAAAACAGACCAAGAAAGCAGCAGGTTCTCTCCTGAYAGGGCTGAACCCTTTCACTCCAAAATGACACAGCCAGAGGCAGSCCTGACCACACCACCTCAATTAAAAATTGCTAAAAAACATAGAATGAACCTTTGTTTCTCAATGCCCGTGCTAAATATTTCGTTTTTATACCACAAACCTGTGGGAAATACCTGTACCCTTAGAGCCACTTAAAGACTGATCTCATTTTCACTGCAGCTCTGGTAGCTGAATTGCCATTTTTTGGTGTGGTTTAGACCATCTGACTGGTGCCACTGCAGAAGGGGAAAAACCCTTCCTTCYAGTAAAGTGAAACTTTTTATTTCAATTCTAGTGAAATCCCAACTGTCAGCTCAGGCTGAAATGTTGCAGTACAGCTGCCAGCTCCAGCACTTGCAGATAAACCAGGCTGAGGTCACAGTTTTTTTGGCTAAGACACAGCACRGAATTATAATAGCAAGTATATTCTGACAGGTCCCAGCTCTCTGTTTGGGGTTTGTTTGTTTAGATTTGTTTCTCCCTCTGTATTTCAAGCCGTTGATTCTATAGAAGCATGTCAGTTCATTAACAAATCCTGTCAGCTGTTTTCTCTGGCACTGGGAATGGGTTGTTTCCCTGATAAATTAATCCAGCTCCCAACGTCACTTGCACACCAAGCAGTGTTCCCATTCAGGGAGGTCAGGCAGAAAAGTGGAGAGAACGACTTCTTTTCTTCTAACCAAAAGAGAAAACAAAATACTGCTGAACTCTGAAGCCTCACTGGAACTGGTCACAGCAGCACTGTGCATGAAGATGGCTACTGCCTGATTTCCAGCCCAGGGAATTCTGCTGGAACCTCCTCAATCCTGGGGAAAAGCTTTCAGAGTGATCTCCAACACTGGGCCATTACATCCCAACCCACCCTGGGTGCTGTGTCTCTCCATGAAGAAGTGGAAAATGCGCAAGGGGGACAATCAGAGATGATCTAAACCTCTGGAGATCCCTTGGATCCTAAGGGATTTAGAGGATAAGATGGAGGATTATACCGTGGTCTGAGGTGGATTTTGTCTCCTGATAAAACTGAAGAATTTTTACAGAGGGAATAAAAGGCAGCAATGTAACCTCATATATTGCCTTTTTTATATTGCTTTGTTAAGGCTGGGCTATAAACCTGACAAAAAGGAACGTAAAATGATGAGGAAATGAAGAGTGAAGTCAGCTCCTCTAAAATATTCCAGCTTTTTCTTTCCATTTCCATGTTCCAATGGACACTGCCAGTGGCCCACCAGCCACAACCACACTRATGTCACCCTCACTGCTCCCTCTGCAAAGCTGGACAATGAAATCCTGGCAGAGGAAAMCTGTCCAGGACACACCTGGGATGTTCTTGATGTCCTCAGGGGCAAAGCYCCTCCATAYTYACCCTCGTATGCCCTAAACTTATCYCAKTTTTTCATCCTTCTGTGATATCCCCAGCCTCAGGTACACACRGGAGTCAGCACTGGGAAAGTTCCCCAGCATCTGCTCAGAGTTACATCTCCCTGACATTCATAATTATGACCTTTGTCAGCAGATCATGTAAGCGTGAAATTCATTTTGGAAATSAGTAATTCCGCTGCCTTTCACCTGGATCTCTCACATGTTTGAAGTTAAAAGAACACTTAAGAGCTTTGCTGTGTACAGACCCAGCCCTGAGAGAGCGCAAAACGTTTCCAGTCACAGACAAACAGCCAGTAGCCACAGACTGTTCCCCTCTGCAGCTCAGATTTAATCTTACAGGGGCTCTGTTTGACTGACACAGCCATGAACTGCTTCCCTGTCAGACCCACAGGCTGCAATCAACTTCCAAGGGTTTTCTAAGTGCATACATTACTGTCCCTTGCACACCAGCAGAGCATCAGTATTCCTGATGTAATGCACCCCAGCCCAGTCAGCTGCTCCAAAAAAGTGGTTTATTTTGCAGCTGATGGATGCTTTGCTGATTCTGGAAATCTCTCCATATGACAAGTGTTTCTAAAACATTTAAGGTACTACAGAGCTGAAGGTTCTCAAGAGTGCAATCATCTTTTGCAGCTAAATCACAGTAAGGAATGTACTTGCAACGTGAGCTGGCTCACAGGTTTTCTGCCTGTGACAAATTGGATCCACCACAAATAATTTTGGGGTTGCAATTACAAATGGGCAGTGCCTGGAAATTAATCACCAAAGTGTTTAATGAATRTCCACAAAAGTAATCTCAACAGCTGCAAGCCATCGAGGTTTCAAGCCCTGGGCTGCCAAGTCAGGTACCAGTAACTCTTCCAGAAGTCACTCAGAACATCTTGCCCAGGACATATGAACACATTTTTTGATGAGTCTAAATATCAGAAAACACCAAACTGACATTCAATATTTCCACAGATAACAGATGGTTTCACACGTTGCTCCCCACTTGGGGTTGCCTAATGCATCTGAATCATGTTTTGAAATGTAACTCAAGGTTTGGAAAATCTCTAAGGTTTTCAATAAATGGAGTTTCATGTCAAGACTACTCGAAGCAGCTGTTCCTCCYAATCATGGAAAAATCACATCCAGGTTTTTTTTGCATGACCCAATGTAGAAATTATGTAATTTMGGGGTCCCATGCACCTCCACCCCCACCACTCTCCAATGCTTTACATGAAACCACAGAAAGATAACAGCACACGTCTCAGAGCTTTGTGTGCTGCCACTTCTTACTCCAGACAAGGTGTTTGTGTTTCTCTCTCCACTCCTACCARCAGCAGGGAGTGCTGGCTCAATGCTGGTGAGGCATTTCAGCCCCATGTTCCACACCAATATCAGAAAGAGGGAGCAGGGGCTCATCTGCATCCTTGGAGATTCCCAGGAAGCAGGGATGGGAGCACTGCTCCCTTCCCCAGGTTTTTGATGAGCTTTTCCCACCTCTGGAGTCCAGAACCCACAGGTCCAGCCTGGCCTGCTGCCATCAGATGTTTGCCGTGCAGAAATGCAGGCTCTCATTTCTCTGCTGGGCATTATTTCCCACTCCATGCCCCTGCAGAGCCCCTGGAAGCAGCAAGATGCTCGTGCCCCCTCACCTCCTGTGACAGTGACAGCAAACCCAACAGCAGCACTACATGCAAAAGAAAACACAACCACAACTTCCCCAGACCAGCACAAAGAGCTTGGGGTTGATTTCCCTGGGAAGCACAGCCCAGTCCTGCAGAGCAGTGCCTGGCGTGATTTACAGAAACAAAAGCTGACCTACACATGCACGCGCTGAGAAAAGCCCTGCATGGACTTGCAACCCTCAGACCATAATCTCATAGGAAAATCAAAGTCAGAAATTCTGAAGGAAAGAGCGAAATGATTTTGCAAGACCATGACCGACTTTTTCCTGTGGTTTGGGATCTGTGAACTGCCTCGTGTGCTACAAATGCCAGACCCAGGCAAGGCTGGTTGTCCCATTCCACAAAACTGCCTCGAAGCTCCTGCTGGGATGAGGAACCTCGTGCTGTTGACACCACACACAGCTTTTCCAGAATGCAAATCTTCAGCTGGACACCCCACCAAACTATAAAAATAATCCCAGATTACTCCAACTGAAGAATAATCATTGATAAATGTATTTCTTAAGGAGCAGATCTCCACATCTCCAAATCCACACAGTCAGACAGACGCCTGTAGAGGTAATTTATTGCACTTTCCTGTCCTGCTTCTAAAAGAAGTAGAGATTGCATCTTACAGTGTTCTGAATCTGACTTTATTACAGGTATGAGAGAGTTTGGTATGTTCAGCAAAGCCTACATTAGCAGTTTTATGGCTTTTTTTATGTTTTTATGTTCTTTTAATCGCTGACATGGAATGTAAATAGTTTCCTCAATTGCTGCATACTTCCCATTCCTGGAGGAAGGCACACCCTTCGACAAAGATTAAGAGAATATAAAGTGAAATCCCTGTTTACTAAAGGAATTAAATTCTCCTCTAGTTACCGGAACACAGCAACCTGCTCGTGGGGGATCTACACACCCTTCAAGGACAGGTTTTCAACAGCTAAGGGGCATTAAAAATAATATAAAGGAAGCTCAAGATTTGGGCTTGATGTGGAATAATAAAGTGAACTGGAATTCATCACAGCTGGGTAACGTTAGGGTTCATCCAACTGACTGGGAATAAAAAGCATCTTGCGTTGTTTTACTCCAGAGGACTAAAGAGGTGCCCCGTGGTTTTCCATTGATGTTGTCCATCCCCAGCCTGAGGCAGGATGTCCCCGGCCTCCCCTGGACTTCTGCTTTCACAGCCACATTCCTTCCTCCTGACACATCAAACTGCACCTCTCTCTGTTAAACTGACAGAAATACCTTTGTGCCTTTGATTCCCCAGCAGGGGAACCTACAGAACTCACAGATCCTTGGGAACTGTGATAAAAAGTTTTCCCTAGGTTGAGAGTGGTCTTTGGTTTGCCTTTGACAAACAGCACGCAGTTGTCCTGGTCTGGATTCCCACCATATATCCTTGAGATTCTCTTAGAGGAAACAGGAGCACTTGCGGGGTAGACAAAAACTTTCATGACTTTTTCCATTTGTCAAGGACTTCCAGATTCCATTCCTGTATGGTTTTGTATCCCTTCTGAGACCACATCTACAGCAACCCCTGATCCCTCCCTGAAATCTCATGGACATGAGCAGGGATTTGCCAAGAGCACATGGAAAAAGATGCCACAAACACAGGCTCAAGCCGAGTGTTGGTCCTGGACTGCATGAACAGCACAACCATCCCATCATCAGCCCCTTGCCAGCAAACCCAGAGAGCTCCATTTAACATTCCAGCAGGGGTTAATCCCCAAGTCTTGACTCATCACCCCTGACAGACACTGCATGGAGCAGATCATGGCTGCAAACAGCATTTAGGAGGGATGAGTCCTCCCCAAAAAATTCCAGAGACTGTAGGATATTCCAGATTCCTATAAATAAAAGGCCTTACCACAGGAAAGGAGGACAAATCCAAAAGAAATACACAGGAAAACCCTGAGAGRCAACATGTCCATTTTCAGCCCCACATAAATGCACACAACCATAGAGATTCTTGCYCTATCAGCAATGCACAAATACCCATAATCCAGACTGGAACAAAACTCCCTTCTTGGGGGACTCTTTTTAGGGGACCAGTAGCAAAACTGGCCCCAGGGTAACTTTAAACCATCAATTTTAAAATTATACGCCTTCTCCAAAAGTACAAAGTGACCATGCAGAGGGTACTTACTCATTCCTCTCCAGATCGATGACCAGATGTTTATTTTCAGCTTGAATTACAAACTGCAGCAGTGCTGGGTGGTTCTGAAAAAGGAAAACAGAGTTGATTGAGTCCAAACCCAGAGCCCATCATCCTGCACCCAGCTCTGCCAAGGAAGTGGACACACCATGGAATCAAAGCAACGTTTGGCTTGAAAAGGGTCTTAAGAACCATTTAGTTCCCATGGGCAGGGACACCTTCCACTGTCCCAGGCTGCTCCAAGCCCCAATGTCCAACCTGGCCTTGGGCACTKCCAGGGATCCAGGRGCAGCCACAGCTGCTCTGGGCACCCTGTGCCAGGGCCTGCCCACCCTSMCAGGGARCAATTCCTTCCTAATATCCAAGATTTATTTCAAAATTTTAAAATGTATTTCAAGCTTTTTCATAAGGCATAATTAAGTTTCATCTTAAAAGAAAAGAAATTGGTGTTGCAGCAATTAAGGTCACAGAATATTCTGAGTCGAAATGGAAGCGTAAGGATTGTCAAGTGCAAAAAATGTGAAATATCAATAAAAATACGGTCAACAGTATTATCAAGTATTTCTGTGACAACAACAGACAAAGTATTTATGCATATACAAGTATTTAAGAGAACTTTCTAAACAAGACATCAGCAGCAGAGCCCACAGAAATCCCAGTTGCACTCCAGCATGGATCAGGACATCTGGATTGCATTTTCAAGCCCCATCATGACTGCGTGCAATCTTCATACTGCCTTTCCCCTGATTATAAAAACCAAGTTCTTTTTCATCTCAAGCATCCAAAGATAAAGCCAATAATTTTCTGGGTGAGCTGAGAGAGGATCTGGAGCAGTGGCGGCCTAAAAACCTGCAGGAAGGGGCAATGTACCTACAGAGGCTCTGGAAACTGCACTTCCAAGGAGAAAGCACAGTTTGTCATATGTTGGCTACTCTTAATCCAAAAGGCTCAGCTCACATATATTTTAAAATTGTTTACATTTAACTTACATTTCATTAAACAAACTCACTGGATTGCGCGACAGCATTTCCTTGTTTGAAATTCCAACGGTAGCTCCATAAATCAGCTGTTCCCCCGTACACTCAAGATGCTTTTCTGGAGAATTGTCTCAGCCAACTGCAGCAAGAATCATTTCAGGGTTCTAGTGTTTAATTGATTTATTGAGAAATGTGTCTGAATTTGTGATTGCTACAGCGAAGCCTCCGTGACAGACAGAGCATCCCCACCCTTGGAATGCAGCGATTTTCAAATTGTTGGAAAAATTAGAGATGTTTATTAAARAGTGAAATTATTGGGAGGCTGTCATAGACTAAACAAAATTGTTCAAAATGAGAAATAGCTGAGAAGTCCCCAGTGCTCTCAGGCTTTATTGAGCCCAGGCTGGGAGTGAGATACCATTGCTTTATCCGGAGTGTCCTGCTCGTGCGAATCCAAACGTGCTTTCCCAGCAACAGCATTGAAATTCTGCATCTCTGTGAACTCTGCAGAAACCAGATCCCACTAGAATGCTAAATAAATGCTTCAGACTATCCTTGGCACTCACCAAACACATGGGACTCATTTATTGGCATGAATATTTAGAAGCAGTGTTGATTATGACTTTAATATTAGTGCATTGCTTCCAAAACCCGTGAGATCTACAGAATATGGAGTTTTGAGAGAGTAAACCACAATTAATTACAATATAACACAGTAAATAATTAAGATATTGCAGTGGCACAAATGGATTCTCTTCAGCTGAAGGCYCTCTTAATATGGAAATGACAACTATGTTTATTCATGAGTTCACAGTGGTACTTATTTGACAGTCAATGGATGTTGGTAAAGTTGCAAAGTTAAAAAAGCAGCTGCAGAATAGAACAGGCTGTTACAAGGCAAAATCATCTCTCAGAGAATTCCTAAAGCTGAGACTTCTTCTCATGGAGCACAATAATGGCCCCAGTTATGGATGCAGCATTGCTTTGCACAAGACCCAGGTTCAGAATCTTGCTTCACCATCAATTTTTCTTTCAAACAAACGGCTCATTTCCTTCTTTCCCATCTGCAAGGAGATGAGGCTATACTTTTTCTTAGTCTGACTGGAATTCATAAGCACAAATGCAGCAAAAATTACCCAGTGCACAGGTGTTAGGGTGACTACAGAGAGAAACACTTGAAATTATAAATTTCTAATGGTAAAGAAAAAATGAGTCTCTTTCAGAAAGGGCGTTTGAGGTTTGTGTTTTGGTTTTTCCTCCTCTTTTTTGAATCCATACTCCCGTGAAATTAATTCAGATTTTTTTGTTTGTTAAGGCTTTTTTGGGTTTTTCTTACAGTGGCTGTGGAGTCTTCACTGAAGTTTTTGCACATTTCTGCCACAAACCCTTAAAAGTTCATTTTAAATCCCATGGAACACTGTGATACCCTCCCTTTACAATCAATATTTTCAAAATGGACTCACAGGGTGACATGGGAATGACTATAAATACAGATATTACAGCACTGGTTGATATTTTCCACTGAGAATAATCAAAAAGGTACCTTGTGGGGGTACAGAGCCTCCTGCTCAGAATGCTGGAGAAAGAGGCACTTGTTCTAAGTCTTCCYTAAGAACCACAAAAATAATTTCTATTCTGGTGCCACAACTTATTCCCACATTGATCCCTTTAAAATTCTCRACTGTGGAAGCAAAGTGGACCTGATGAGAGTGACATTATTCAAACCATAATGAATAATTTTCTAAGGTTCTACTTTCTTTTCTCCACAGACTCAAGTTTTCTGCTTCTCTCCTAAAACTGCAGTTTGCTGTTTTCCTTTTTGGTTTTTTGTTTGTTTGTTTGGGTTTTTGGTTTTGTTTTGTTTGTTTGTTTTGGGGGTTTTGTTTGTTTTGGTTTGGTTTTGGGTTTGGGGGGTTTTTTTTTGGTTTGGTATGGTTTGTTTGTTGGGTTTTTTTGTGGCATAAGAGAAGATTTCATCACTGCACACAAGCTTTTCCCTGATATCCTAAGAGGCCAAACTTCAGGATGATTGAAGTAGGAATCTCCATAACTTTCCCCTCTTATTTAGAGGATTTGCATCCAAAATCTGCATCAAATTGTATCAAAAATCCAGGAAAAGCATTTCCCCCCTTAATTTGCTTCTTCCTTGTTCGAAGCTGAGGGGTTTTGGTTTGATTTGATGTTAGTAAAACTCARTATTCTGAAGGAAATCAGTGAAACATTAAGTCAAGGTCAAGCCAGRATTCTCACTGATAAAGCAGATTAAAAAAATTAATAAATCAGTACTTGATTAACTAGATGATGAGGGGACAGCAGCCTATTTCCGAGTCAGAAAAGTTCTGCAGTAAACCTACTTTAACTAGTACRTGTTTTTTAAGTACTACTTTTATTTTTTCCTTTTGAAATCACATTGATCCTCATTGAGAAAACGGGAGGATAGTTTAGGGATTAAGGGCTTCCCCTGTGAACGTGGGGATGGTGTTGGGAATACTGTCTAATAATAATAATAATGATATCTAGCCTCAAAATAACCCATTTTTATTCCTGAAACACTTGTGGAGAAGATTTRTTCACCTTGGTGGGATGCCCATTCTGAAATCTGAATGCAAAGGAGTTGTCACAGAGCAAAATCTTAATTATTGCTGGATCCCCCTCTCCTTTGGGCTGTGATCCCACTGCAGGGCTGTGAGCTTTTCCCTACTGGGACTGGGAGAGAAGCCTCCAAGTCATTTCTTATTACATTTGAAAAGCAGAAAACTGATGGAATGGAGAGTCCTAACACATCTGCCTTTGCAGCTCCCTCCCTATAAAAATAAAGGGGTTTATTGGATTGAGATACATGAGTTAGATCAGCACATAAAAATTTAAATAAATTCTAGCAATTACATCATAGAAATAAAGGGAAATATCTACAGATAAGGAAAAGAGTGGAAATGAACTCAAACCAGCAGCATTAATTTGTTTGGAAACAGAAATTTTCAGCTGTATCCACTGTTTGAGGATAGAGATCAGCACAAAAAAGAGAACCAAAAGGGGTCATTTTGCTTCTCTGGTTTCAAAGTTTTAAATTATATCCTGACAGGGCCAGACTGAAATGGGCAGGTTTGTTTAATCCAGCAAAGTGGTTTCCAGGCCCTCCAGAGCTGGTATTAACTTTGCTAAAGCCAGCCCTCCAACAAGGCCARGGTGACCTAGGTCCATGCAGTGCTGAAATGGGTAAAAACTGGTAAGATAGAAAGGAAAAAATAGTAATTATGAGGAGAATTATGGCTTGTAATTAGTTGTATGCAACGCGGCTCCTGACATTCCACAGGGAGCTAAATAAAAACCCCTCCCCTCAGAGAGTGTCRCATTTCATAATTAGCTCCAGTTCGAAGACAGAGGAACTACATCAAGTCAAACCAGATTCAATGATTTGATAGACAAAGGATTCCACCCAGGGGGTCATTTTGGGAGCATTTTTTCATCCACRGCTTTAAACTGTGCTAAAAACCACTGATGTTTGCTGGCAGAGTAAGGCCCACTTTGGAGAGACCCCACCTGGAGCACCGTGTCCAGCTCTGGGGCAGGGCATGGACATGGAGCTGTTGGAGAAAGTCCTGAGGAGACCACAAAGGTGATGAGGGAGATGGAGCCCCTCTGCTCTGGGACAGGCTGGGAGAGCTGGGAATGTTCACCTGGAGAGGAGAAAAGGCTCCAGGGAGAGCTCAGAGCCCCTTGCAGGGCTTAAAGGGGCTTCAGGAGAGCTGGAGAGGGACTGGGGACAAGGGATGGAGGGACAGGACACAGGGAATGGCTTTAGCTGGAAGAGTATAAATTTAGGTGGGATAYTGGGGAGAATTTCTTCCCTGGGAGGGTGGGSAGRCCCTGGMACAGGRTGCCCAGAGMAGCTGTGGCTGCCCCTGGATCCCTGGAATGTCCAAGGCCAGGYTGGACATTGGGGTTTGGAGCAGCCTGGGACASTGGRAGGTGTCCCTGCCCAYGGCARGGGGGTTGGACTGAATGACCTTTAAGKTCCCCATATGACCTTTAAGGTCCCTTTCAACCCAAACTTTCCTGTCATTCCTTGATCCTGTTTACTTTCTCCTCTGTGCTCTTCAAACCAGAAATTCCAGCACAAAAAATAAGGGTCATGAGTTTGTAATTTCCTGAGCACAACTCTTGTAACTGAGGACATTTGAGATTTATCAGGTAGTCACATTCCACACACATACAAACACACACACACACACACACACACACACACACACACACATCTTCTCTTGTATCAGAAGAGTTAACACCAGGAATTAGAAACTGGATGACTGGGGAAAGAGTCCATTATTTCCAGTAGGGAAAAAAACCATTTTTTGCTATCTGTATGAAAATACTGTTTATTTCCCTCATTTATCACACACTGATGTTCTGCATTAGTGCTAAAAGGTGTATTTACAGTATCAGATCTTTGGGCTGATATTATGCCTCTACTATCTATAAAACACAAAAAAGGGAGAAGCTGGGAAATCTATAAGAAATAAAGTCACTCAGGGAATCTTACCATGGAAACTGGAACTCAATCCAACAAATGCAAGCCGTCTACAGAATATATACATTTAAGATAATTACAACCTGCAAYGAATGCTGTAAAATTGCATGCAATGCTTTTAAATCTATAAATATTTCCTTGTTTTCTTTTGGCTTCAGTTTAGAAGTGAACGTTTTCTGCAAACACCTCCAAGACCAAGAGATGTTTCATGTGCAGGACATGCAAAGCATAAACATTTAATTCTTACGGTTTTGCAGGTTCCTGGGGGCAGCAAATTCAGCTGTGCTTTGCCTGCTCCCAGATGAGAAGGATCTATCCCTGTGGCTGCTTATAATGAGCACCAACTAAGAGAACAGAGCCTTTTGCAGTTGTTTTTTTTATTTTCTTTAATGGCTTAGCAAAGACTCCCAAGCCCTTAACAAATTAGCTGAGCCAGTCCAATAATGTAGGAAACCAAAGAACTTCCAACTTGGTCCCCAAGTTTATTTTAAAGTGATTATTTGAAAGCAGAATGATCAGATTTTTGCTTTCTTGCTGACTGTACAGAGAGATGCAAGATTCCTCTACCTGGAAGACACAATAGCTAAATTTGTTTTCTTCTTTATTTTATTTTTGTCCTYTTTTTTCTTAACTCCTATAGCAAACTGCAACTGCTGCTTGGAGATAGTCAGGCTTTTACATCCTCTCCTTTTCCTGCTCCCCACAGTGCCATATTATAAACCTATGGAAGATTTAGATATATATAATTTATATATTTTTTTTAAACCTTCTGCCCCACACGACATGGCAGAACYCATGGCAGATGAAGCCCTAAAGCAACTTTTCTGCTCCTTCCCTGGCTTCCTTACAGGAATCACGGAATGGTTTCAGTTGGAAGGACCCTTTAAAGATGATCCAGTCCAACTCCCTGCAAGGAGCAGGAAAACCTTCCACCAGCTGACAGAAAACCCCACCCTGGAGCTCATGGGATGCAGATAAAATAGGAGCACTTGGGAACGACCCTAATTTGGGAAACTTCTCTTCATAAGCTAAAASCACTTTCAATTAAAATGAAAAATCTCATTATTTCTGCGTGCAGTGCCAGTGCCAGCCTCTGCCCATCARGTTGTTTGGCAGCATCTGCTGAAGGTCCTGTCAATCTCTGCATCTCTGTTTAAATTCCCAGCTCCCTGCTCACTATTGATGTCCCAGGATCCTTATCCAGAGTTAAAAATCCAAGCAAACAACGCTCAAGAGAGAGGAAACTGAGAAGTTCATTGTGCCAGACCAAAATCAATAAAATTACACAGCTCTAGCTCCCCATTTCCTGCTTTCCATGCAGGAATACAAAGCTAATGACTGCTCCTGGAAAGGGAAAACACGCTTACAACTTAGCTACATCCTTTCTGTCAGCTACTCCTGATTTACATTTTTTTAAAAATCAAAGGATAACCCGGCTAAAACATGTTCAAAATGTCCTAACACCGAGCAGCAAATATTTCAGGAGCAGATCCAAAATAACTGGTTTGAAGTTTGAAAGAAATCTGCACCTTGTCAGGCTGAGTTATGTTGTGAATTTATTCAGTATCAATAAAAAGTCAGGCATAAAACCTGAATTCARCCTTTACACAATATTTTCATTATCAAGCACTAAGGTTACACTAAAATATATTCAGGTGCATTTAACCAGCTAAAAAGGGATTCRGAGAAAATTTTCAGCTTTATACTTTAAAAAACAAAGTAAAATAAATTCTGTCCTTTTAATTAAATCTAAGCAGTGCAAATAGAGCAGCCTTGGTTTTTACAGCAGCTCTCCAATTATCCTCTGAACTATATCAGCTGAAAACAGGTCAAAATCAGTATTCCCTTTTCAGGACAAACCTTGCAACAACAACAAAAAMAATCTTTGAAAGGTTTTCAAAAACACGCTCAGAGAAAACAAACATGGGTGAATTATGAAAAGGGGAGTGATGCTGCCAACACTTTGACAGAGCCGATGAGGAGCGAGCTCTGGGATGCTCCAGCTCAGGATGTGGGTTGGGAGAGGGATGAGAGCTGGAAGACAAACCAGCCAGGGGAGGCATGGCAGCCTCTCCTGAGTCTTTGCAGCAGGGTGGGTGCACAGCAGCCCAAAGCAGCCTTTGGTGTGTATTTATTGCCTTTCCCTGTGAAGAGTCTGCTCTGCATCTGGGGCAGGGAGATGATGCTTTGGATTCACAGGCCACAAAAAAAGGGAAGAAAGGAAAACCCAACAGCATATGGTTTTGACTGAATGGAAATGACTGCACCAAAGTGTGAACTCGATTTTGTAGTAAGAACAAGCAATAAAAATAATAATAAAAGACGTGTGCTTTTAGCCAGCCCTCATTTACTGCGATGTATCCCGAACACACCGCCTCTGTCAAGGGCCATTGCCACAAACCTCTCCAAGATCCCCAAATCTGCTCATCCAGGCACTGATGTGACTCCATGGAGGGCAGGACTTCCCACCCAGCCCAGCAGGACCAGCAGCAGGATCTCAGCTTGGAAGCAGGTCAAGAGCTGTTGAATCCCAGCCTGCTGGAAGGGCRTGTTTGCTCTCCCATCCCATTCCCTAAACTGGCCGGAAAGGCTGGACCCTGCCCGTCCTCTGACACCCTGAGGGGGTGGCCAGGAGCTTGATTGGTTGCACCAATACAGATTTGAGTTTTTGAAAGGTCTGGAAATATAAAAATCTTTTTAATAGCGGAAAAAACCCAAACCAAAACACAACAAAAAGAAAAACCAAGCAAAATGAAAAATTTGTTGAAGAGTCTGGTTAAAAAACGGGCTAAAAAAATGAATCCTTCCCTGTATTTCTTTTCTTTATTGTATTCACAGAATCACAGCTTGGGGGGGGTGGAAAAGGATCTTAAAGCTCATCCAGCTCATCCCTACCATGGGCAGGGACATCTTCCTCTACCCCAGGGTGCTCCAAGCCCCATCCAGCCTGGCCTTGGACACTTCCAGGGATGTTCCCCAAAAGCTTCAAGTGGAAATACCCTGTAAGTTTCTGGGGSAGTGTCTGGGTGGCCTTATATTCAGAAAAGGCAGCTGGACACCACACAGCCTTAGAGATTGGAGAAGCTCATGGCAGCTCCTGCTTGTGGCAGCTYTTACTGTCACCTCTGCACCAACACGGTTCACTCCGCTAGAGAGATATTTAACACCTGAAAATTTCAAGCCCAGCATCAGACATTTTTTTTCCCCTGCCTCAAAACCGGCCCAGAAGCTGGGCCAGGAATGAAACAACCTGGAATTGRCTCCAAGTAAAGCCACAGTCATTACCCAGTATTTACACTGCACGTATGAATCACAACTGTTCGCTGTGCTCTCAAACAGATGGGAGCAGAAAGCACCTCTTGGTTGGAATCCATTATGTGCTGCTTAAACAATGCTTGGTGCAAGGCTGTGCAAAGAAAACAAACATGCCTGGGCTGGAGAAAATTGTCACAAAGCACAACTTAATAGTGCTGGCAGGCAGGAAGCAATTGCACTGGGGCTGGGTTGCCTTAGTTATGGAACAGAGCTCGCTGCAGACGGTCCTTTGCAATTTGGGTAATTACAATGGGAGTGAGCAGCTGTTGATATTTGCCAATTTGAAATGTACGTGGACTTCTTTGAGGACTGTGCGGTGCAAATTTAGTGGATTCCGTTTGGGTTGTTCCTGCCTGGAAAAGTAAATTTCCTCCTCTCTGTCAGGACACTGAGGGCTGTGACCTCCTTTTACCAGAAGTTTGATTGCAACATCACATTCCCCCCATGTGCTCAAAAAGCCAAGGTCAAGCATGGACCATGTCAAAGGCTTCATCAGCTCGTTACCCAGGGTAATTATATTTTCTGCACCTTACTCCCTTTGTCCCAGCATGCTTCCTGAGGGTATTCCCAGCTAATAGCCCTGCATTTTCCCACCCACACATCCACTGCTTTATAACAGAGCTGGAGCTGAGCAGCCAACCTGASCCTCCTTGGAAACATCTCCCCTTCCACACACGGAATTAGTGCAGCCATCACTAGTGGGGAGCCCAGGACATGCTGTGCACTGCGGGGGAGGAGAATTATGATGATAATTACTACTAAATTTTCAAGGATAAGAAGTAGCCTGTCCTCCAGGTCCTATCTGCTTGTGTTCCTCTCAGTGAGAGCTGTCTGGGGAGGGCACGAGAAGATGAGCCCCCGTTGTCAYGCAGAGATTGTGACCCAAGGAGCAGCAGGACAGAATGGGATTTCAGAGATAATACAACTTAAAATCCATTCTGAACTGTCAGAGTCATTATCTGAGGCACTCCTTACACCCCTCAGTGTCCACCTGCAGCAGTGCCAGGACAGAGGTTTCCTCCCCACCCATCTGGAAGGGTTACAAAGCCATGGAAAATCAAACCTAAAGTCCCATTCTGAAGGTTTAGCAACTGCCACAGAGAGAAAAAATGAGGAATTCAGTAGGAATTGTGTCCACTGAGACACAAACAGAGGTGGCCACCCATTTCCCTGAACTGAAAGTCAACTCMGAGTTCTTCAAGAAAGCCCATAAATTATCCTATCACTGAAAGAGGATTTCAGATGCTTTTTGTTTCCCGTCAATACAAATCTGGCTGGGCTCAGTGAGTTCTATTGAATGCACATGTATCTCCTTCAAACCACATTTCATGCTCTCCAAACATTTCTCTCTAAATTAAATCCTTTCATATTCCTTGAAAAGCTCAGTTCTTAATTAGGAAAGAGTTCTGATTTTCCATTTTCATTAATTCATTCGATTTCAAGATTTTGAAGCTGAAATAATTGCAACTAAGTGAAACTTACTGAAAGGCAAAAAGATACAATCGGTTTCACACAATGAGAAAATTAAGATTTTTTTTTTTTGAATGCAAGGGTTGGTCTAAATGTCCTGGCTAAACTGAATTCTCAACAATGCTACAATCTCCAGAGAAGCAATGATAGATGTTTTGCCTCTTTGAATGAACTCGGAGGGTTGGCTAGATTAATGCTTGAATCACTTAATTTATTTGGCTTAATTTATATGCTGTTCTTCACTTTCAGAGCCTCCCTCTCCCCCCCCAAATCACACAGTTCCACCACACCAGGCCTGTGCCAAGATCTCTGAGCTCAGCCTTCGCTCTCCCTAAACATCTTTCCCTATTATGTGGCTCCGATTAAATCTTCTGCGCTAATTTGTTATTGCAGTCGCCGATTTGCTTCTGGATTCCAGTTCCCTTCTGCATCCCAAACCCTGGAATGCAGAGCAGGACAGAGGAGTCTGATTTCCACTCTCTCAAACCACAGTTTGCCTCTGATGGTCTTTGGAAGGTGACAAATGAGTTGTACGAAGGCAGATAAAACATTAATATTTTTTAAACTAATGAGAAGGGCGATTTCACCCCGCTCTTGGGCTACTCAAGATAACTTGACAAACTTCCCAAAGCTGTACTTCCAAGAGACATGAATCATTTTTATATCCTGGAATGCGCCCTAAGAGAAAGAAGGATCCGAAGATTTCCTCRTAAAGTAAATTATCCTGAAACCTGGGGGCAGCATCTCACATTTTTCTGCTTAATTAGAAAGAGACTTTGCCCAGAGATACCCCACCTATCCAGTGACATTCTTGGAGAAAACAAATGGCACAAAGGAGTGTGCAAAGCTCAGTAAATTTATCTCAGAAAGCTCATCCCAGAACAAAAACACATGTGGTGTTCTGACTGATACCCCCAGGTTTAAAGTATTAATGACCAGTATATTTCTTGCCACAAAGGCAAAGACAAAACACAGATAAAAATGCTGTTACCATTAATATCCACACAAGAAAAAAACCCCCGGTATATGAAAATATCTATTCATGATAAAATGTATTTTAAGATATCTAAATTGGTTATAGAGTCCATTAGGCATCTAATTACTCTTGGAGATAATTTAAGTATTTTCAATTGCAATCTGAGCTTATAGAAAATATGTTTCTTTCCACATTACCCATCTGTTCAACAAGAATAAGCTATAAAAAAATATTTCTAGAACAACTTCTTCCATGACATATTAGATAAACCTGTGGGTCTCAAAAAATAACCCCTGGATCAAGGTTATATAAATTGATATTAAAGCTCAGCAAAGATCTGCTTTACAGTAAATCATCGAGAAATAGGACAGCCTTTCTCCATCGAAGGGCACGAGGTAAATAACTGAAGAGGAGGTAAAAACAGATAATCAATTATTTCACTTGGTTTCAGGGTTACTGCTGAAATTTTCAGCCCCTTAGAGAAAACCCAGAAATCAATACAGCACAGAATTTGGAGATAACAAAGAAAGAAACATCTCAAAGGCATTTGCAACATGTGATAAAGGCATAAAGCGAAGTCTGCTCTCACCTTCAGAGTGCAAATGAACAGGAATATTCCTGAGCCTGCTCTGAACTGACTRCACAGGGGTGGGAAAGAGGGAAAAATCCTGCAGAAAGCTCAGGAAACATCTCCATTTCCCACCCTCAGCTCCATGGAGCAGAGCAGCACAAAAAGAACGAGCAGGAACAGAGCTCTGTGTCCATAGGGACTGAGGGAAAATGGACTTGTCAGGAGYTTGGGAATAATAGGAGAAAGCAGCAGTGGCCCTGTAGCTGGAGTGAGGAACAAGTAGAGTTGTAGGCTAAATCTTTATTTGAATTGTTCTTTGTGGAATCAGATCTCCTCCCAAGATCTTCCTGTGCAAAACCTGAGCTGCCAGAGCATCCCATCCTGAGAGAGGACTCTCTACCCACCCTGCTGGGCAGCTCTCAGTTGCTAACAGACCCTTCAGTCCTGTATTTCCAGTGTTTCCCCCTCTTTTCACTCCGTATTTGTATAATCCTACTCTACTTTTGCTTCCATCCCCAAAACCAGAAGCCAATGATTTGGCACAGGTAGGAGAGAACTGCAGCACCACACAGAATTTAACAAGATCTTTAGCTGCCACCCTAAACCAAAACCAAACCTCTTCAAGTATTAAATATCCCAACCTCCAYGGCATCCTGATCCACCTCTCCGATTTCAGTGTCTATCCTGGAATTAAAAACAAAATTTCACAGAACAAAAGGCTGAACTTCTGCTTAAGAACTTTCTTTCTCTTCACCCAGCTGAGAAAGGAGTTAATGTTTCAGTTGTCTAGGTATTATTTAGTCTGGTTCCAAGTTGTACAAAGGCAATAATTACAAGAGAAAGAAAAGCTGCAGGGCACCCATTTTTCACCCTCAGGAGAAAAGTGTTCCCTATGAAGYTTCAGGTATTTAAAAATCCAGAAAAATCCGAATCTTATCCCTTGTAATGCAGAGAGATGGCAAAGTTCACAAAGGAGGTTTTCATGAAGCAGAAGGAACGGTCTCCACTTTGCATCCAATCACAGAAAATGTGGCTTTTTTGGGACCTCAGAGGTTCCTGCCCCATGTCAGGACCAACTCCACCACTCTCATTAGCAGCTCTGTCTCTGGCTTTTCTGAAAATCCACTGCACTCAGAGACCTTTAAGCCTCCCTTCCTCATGATATGCATGTAAATACATCCTTTTCTCATTATCTTTATTACTGAGCTCTTCCTGSCTGCCTTGTAAGGCCATTCTTCTTGTCCCTGCCAGACAGGAGCACATCTAACAGTGACACACAGACTAATTACTGCTTCTCATTTCCCTGCAGCCATTTCCACCCTGCAGGATCCATCAGGGCCCTGCTCAGCCTCCTCCAGCTCCTTGCTCCTCAAGGTTTCTCCAGTCATTCCTGGCTCTCCTCCCCGTGTTCTCCCACATGAGTTATCTCTCTCATTTATTTTAATGRCTGTTTTCCTTCCCAGTAATTATTCAAGGAAACATCTCCAGTCCCCGGGGCTGAGCCTCCTGTGAGATCCAACACCTGGTGTCTCATCMTCCCACCTGCACTCCTGGGTCCTCCAGCCCCCATGGGATGAACCACCGAACCTTGGAATGGTTTAGGTTGGAAAAGACCAACTGATGGTCAYGGGACCAAGTTATGGTCATGGAATCCTTTAGGGTGGAAAAGACTTCTCAGATCACGGAGTCCAGCCCGTAAAGCAGCACTGCCAAGGCCACCACTGTCCCATGTCCCCAAGTGCCACATCCACACAGCTTTTAAATCCCTCCCGGGATGGGGACTCCACCATTTCCCATGGGAGTGAACAAGTCTCACCCCACTGTTGCTCCTGAGCCATTGAACGCTGCTTTTTGTTTTTCCAGACAGCAACAAGTCCAACTTTTCACTGAGCTATGCACCTAAACTACTGAACTACCACTCCTTTACAAAAAAAACCCGTAACGCAGTACTCCTTACATATTTAAATGACATTCAACTACACGAGTGTATAAAACTTTGCTGTCCCAAAATAACATATTGTTGACATATTGCACCAGACTGGTGGTTTTGATGCTGACGAACCATTTATTTTAGCAGAATAAAAAGAGAAAGGCTCCTGGAAAGGTTCAGGAGTGTCCCTGTAAGTAGGAAGAGATTTCCCAGATAGGGGTGTGCAGCAGATTTTCTGAGAGAAAGAGGGCACGATCTGTATTTAGAATAAGATATTGAACTACCCAGCCGAGGCCTACCCAGCCGAGGCCTACCCAGCTGAGGCCTACCCAGCCGAGGCCTACCCGGCTGAGGCTTGGCCTTGAGGCCCTGAGGCCTTGAGGCCTGTTGCGCAGTTAAAATTACTTGTGGCGCAGCAGAAATTAGATGCTAAGGTATTATTGTGAGATAGTGGGTTTTCTAGAGGTCACCGAGTGCAGTTATTAGTGGTCACGCTTTAGCCACCTTAAGAATAAGTTAAACAATGTGTGTTTGCATTTTTCCCTGTGCTGTATGCCAATGAAAGTGTCGCTGTAACTGTAAACTCTATAGAACTGTATATAACCTGCCATTTTAGGCAGAATAAACAGAGAATGTGTGATTAACCATATTGGTCGGACCTGCGTTGCTCTCGGCTCAACCTCTCATTATTTTTGGGAGTTTCCKTGTTTCAGGGGTGGTGTTGCTGTATCCCAAAATGTCAKCGAGCACAGTGTGCTCAGAGCTTTGAGGCACAGGAGCCAGGCAGAGCCTTCTGGAAGGTCTAAAAGTATATCCAGCATTTCTGGAAATTTTCCTCCAGGCTCATCAACATATAAATAGAGCAGGGCTCTGCAGGGGTTCCCCCCACTGTGCTGATTTCCTGAAGTGATGAGGGAAGGAGCGTTTTAGGGCCAGATCTCAGCCTCAATGAGAAGCCTTGATCACCACAAGACTGAAGAATTTCGGAGAGGAACTCGGACAGCTCCTCAAGGGGCACAAGAAAATAACATCTGAGGATTGAATAAATTGGTTCCACTTAGGGAGAGAATTAGGAAGGGCAGAGATGCCCTGTGTGCACTCTTCCCACGGGATTCCTGAGCAGAGAGATGCTGCATTATCCTCCTCAGACCACAAACAGTCATTTTTACATCGAGGATGTTTTAAAATAAACCTAAATTTCACGACGCATTTGATAAAGGAGTTACAGCAGCTGCACCCCGTCCCCCCTCCCCAAACAACTCCATCAAATTGTCGTTTGCAAATCAAAATTCACAGATAAGAACACCTTGAACACACAAACTTTCCCTGAGGCTAAATACAAGTTATTTCCTCTCCCTGCAGCAAGGCTGTGACGGTGACATCGCATCAATAAACGAGCTCCTGAAAATTGAAGGAGCAAATTTGTGCATTCCAAGGGATGCAGAGGAACGATTTTGTGGGATAGGCAAAGGCAGCAATAAATCGCTACGACTTCATTTTATGCTGAGTAAATTTCTCACCAGCTCAGGTGCCGGGGCAGCACACCAAAAAGGACAGAGCATGAAAACAACTTCACTGTGGCTCATGAGGAACTTTAGAAACTCTTATTGCAAGGAAATAGTTATATATAATATTTTTAAAAATATTTATATAGATATATATCATTCTATATATTATTTATTTAATTATATTTAATATATAATATGTATTTATCTTAAATATATATGTATTATATATTAAATAATTTATGTAGTATATAATACAATATATATTAATATAATAAAGTAATATAAACATATAAAAGGCAAAACCATCAAATGACACGGTGGCTGCTGAAAAAACCAAGCACATCTTGGTATTTCCAAATAATTTGGCTTGAGTGAGATGGCCACTGTCAGAATYCCAACTGAGCTTAAGGAATATACTTTGGTAAGACACAGCTTTGTGTTACCAGGGTTGTATTGATTTTTCTTTCACTGAGAAAGATAAAGATTTAGCTGGAAAAACAAGCCAAGGTTGCCTTTGAAGCCTTCAAATAGAGAGTGGACTCTTTGTCTAAATTGTTTAATAAATAAGGCTGTGAGGAATTTTCAAATGCTTTTTTTTTTCTTTTTTTTTGCACAGAAATATCAAAGTTTCCCTTGGCCTAACGTAATTGAATTATAGGAAATATTGTACACAATAATGGAGAGCTCCAAAAGACACTGATTTCATCCACATCAGCCAAAATATCTGCAGCAGCTGATCCTCCTGCAATTYGAAGCTGTGCAGTGATGGCACAGATCATATCCACACTTGAAATAGCCTTTATTCCTTTTACATTATGGGGTTTTTTTTCCCCTCTCCCTTCAATGCCTTATCCTAAAATTAGAACAACTCCATCTCCATATATGAAGTTTATGGCATTGGTGAGTCCAGCACAAGGACACACAGATAAAGCCTCTGCTCCTCAACGAAATTCCTCCCTAATAACCTGTCCTAGAAAAGCAGAGCACTGATAAGAGTTTTGCTCCATGCTGTGCATCCTCCCTCTCCACTGCTCGATTTTGTGATTTGATTTCAACGCCAGACCTTGCTGTAGCCTTCTTCGGCTGCTTCTTCCTCACGAAGTTTTGCAAAAACAAATTCAAAACCTGCTTTGAGAGCTGAATCCTGAGATAAGGTTGGAAGCAGAGCAGSTGTATAGGTACAGATAGAGATCTCAATATACATATATATATATATGCACATATATTGATATATATATTGATATACCCGCTACATTGATACAAATAAAGGAGAATTCAGCAGTCTGGTTCTTCCTGCAAAAGAAATTACTCAAATCCAGCTGTTGTTGTCTCCATCTCACACAGATTTAGGGAAAATGCTAAATGCTAATTCCATGAAGGCTCTGAAATTAGAGCTGATTTCGATTCTACACGTCGCAATTTCTTTTTAAATTGGTTAATAGAAGATGTATGCGAGTGGGATGATATTGATAAATGCAATTCTGAAAATAAATTGGTGCTTGGTGATTAAACTGCATGGTTGAAAGAAGTAAAAACGTACATATAAAAGAGAGGTACATAATTGACCAAAATAGTAATAATCAAAATATTTCTTAAATTCAAGTGTTTGCATGTCCCTGTTGATCTCCATCGAGGAAAGGTGACTRTCTAAACTTGGACTGAGTTACAGGCTCATCATACCCTATAAAAACCTCAGTTAATGTTCTTCACAATATTTACAAGATGTTTTCAAATTGCCTCTGAGTGACAATCCTCATGCTCAGCATTGCAACCACTCCTCCTCTTTCMTTCCTTGAGACCTAAAATCTTGAAAATATCTGTTCCCTTGTTCAAACAACACATTTGGGATTTTTCCACACGTGCAAGACATCCCTCTTTTCCCCAGAACAGCAAATTGCTGGCTCCTAAAGGTTGCACAGCCAGAGCAGGAACACAAATTTTAACACTTTTAGTCCGAAAAGGCCACTACAAAAATCAAACTGATGCCCCATTGCCTGGGTTAAACTTTATTTCCATTTTWTAGATGGGAAAGGACAGGACAATAAAAGGGGAGATGTTTGACAGCAAATGATTCGGGTTTCCATCTTAAGAATCCCAACTGTTTCCATCCATTTCCTAAATCTGCCCCTGTGACCAGCAGAGTTCCCAGGCTCCTGACYCTGGGTCTCCCTGGAGCTGCATTTTCCTTCCTTTTCTCCCTCCTCTGGGGTTCCTGGGAAAGATCCTCTCTGCTCTGGAGGGCTCCCACAGATGACATTTTAAACCAATCCAGCCCTTTTTTCCCTTTATAATCAAAATCYCCCAGCAGTTGGCAATCCCACACTGAGCTCCTAAGGAAAAAGGGAGTCAAATATTTTGAAATATCTCTTTGTTTCAATTGAAGCCTTTTAGAACCAGAAATTAAGTAATAAATAGAAACTCAATAAAGCATGAAATGTAGCACTTGATGTTTAACTGTGGCCATTGAAATTGATTTTAGTTTCTCTCTGCAGGRTGTGCTTTGGGGCTTTGGTTGGGGTTTTTCCAGATGCCACTCRCTCATTCACAGGGATTTACACACCTCAATAGCTCCTCCACTAAAACATGACATCTCTTGGCAATAAAAGGTTAAAATTCACTTTGCTCTCTGACTATAACAGAAATACCTTTGCAAGCTAATGATTGTAACAGGCTGCTCTGCTCCTGAATAAACATTCTAGGGATTTCCTGAGGTGTTGTTTTGTTTTGTCGTTTCTTCTTATTTTTTTTTCCCATCTTTTTAATTGAGGGAAAAGAATTTGGAGGGCACAGCCAGCTTAGGTGGTATTTCAGTCAGAGATATGTATATGTTGTCTTTCTATACACTTTTCAAACTGAAAAAATTACATTTACACAGCTTCTGGATATTCATTTTATAGGAAAAAAAAAATCTTTAAAGCTTCTCCAACTCATCTCCTTCTGCCAGCTTTCCTGGCCAACTCTTTCTTAGTAATGCCAGTAAATGCCAAAAAAAGTCTGGTTTCAACAACGTTTCTGTCTGTTGAAACCAAGAGTGAGGCAGTTTCTGTTGGATACACTGAATTTAGGGATCCCACTCGTTCTCCTGGAGGGAGTGGACAATGCTAACACAGGAATAGGCTTGGAGTTGCTYTGAGGACAAAATTCCTCTTGTTGACTTTTCCTGCAGCAGATTCACKTCCAGAACCTCCTTTGCAAGGCAGGTTCAGCTCCTGCCAGGGCAAGGGCCCTTTTTTGGGGCAGGGAGGCTCTTGGCTGTCCCAATTCTCACATCTTTTCTCTCCCTGCCCCTGGCCAGCAGCGTTTCTGTCCCAGGACAGGCTGTACCTCACAGGGAAACATCGAGGCAGAGAGGAGGGAATGGGTGAAACTAAAGTAAATAATGGAAGACACCAGAGTGGGATTGCATCCAGGATTGCTGCCCAGAGGAKCCTGCCATGCCCAGCTCTCCCAGAGATAAAGCATGCCAGAAAATAACATCCACCAAAAAAATCAACAAAAACTGGGCATCTCAGAGAAGATCTGACCCTCCCATCCCCAGGCAGCAGCTTTGGCTAAAAATCTTTGCCCCTGTGCTCGCCAAGGTGGTCTCAGGTAATAAAATTCTTGTAAATATTAGAATTATTTATAGATTTAATTTTAATGCAGAATGTAAAATGCTGCCACCTCAGGAGGAGGCAGAGTTGTGGCTGCCCCATTCCTGGAAGAGTTCAAGGCCAGGYTGGAGCMGCCTGGGATAGTGGAAGGTGTCCCTGCCCACGGCAGGGGGTGGAATGAGATGAGYTTTMAGATCYCTTCCAACCCAAACCATTCTGTGATTCCAGGAATCACTCCAGACAACGATGGCTGGCTGGGAAGGGCTTGGCCGGTTCACCCCGAAAAGACAATTTTTATGCAGGGAATGCTCCTCAAAGGATGTGGTCAGTGSAGAGAGAAGGAACAAACAAGAAGATGAACCCTGCCAGGGAACCACCCTGGTGGAGGAGAGGGCCAGAAGAGGAAGGGGGAACAAGGTCACGCAGCAGAAGCCAAGTCAAGCTGATCCTAAGGC